>JAOXOE010030406.1:0-13124 GCA_028565055.1 Phoeniculus purpureus | reverse complement strand
CAGGGGGGTTGGACTCGATGATCTCTTGGGTCCCTTCCAACCCCTAACATCCTATGATCCTATGATCCTATGAATCAAGAGGTGACCAGGTAAGACATGACCACACAGCCACACTACAACCAAAGAAACAGGGAAGACCAGAAGTTTCCAGTCTAGACTCCCATGGAATCAAACCTGAAGATGCACGGCGGTCAGCTCCCTGCACACGTTCATTACATTTTCAAAGAACACAGCACTAGGTCTCTTCACCTCAGGCCAAGCTCTTGTTGGCTGCGGGGTTTGTTCACCCAAGTGGGAACTCACAGTGGCTGTGTGGGGTTTTCCACTGTCACTTCCGTTCGCGGAAAGCTGCCCTGCTTCTGCACCAAAGACAATTTGCAGAACCGAGTGTTTAACAAACAAGTTTGAGATCAGCAGTGATTAAATTAGTGAGGTAATTAGCGCAATACTGAAGGCTAACGTTCACAAGCAGGTTAATTACACCCTTTCCCAAATCTCTGTTTGCGTTTCGCTTGACGCGTGTTGTGATAACAGCGAAGGTGAGGCCACGCTCGCTCGCAGAGGTGGCAGGTGAGGCAGCACGCATCACCAGAGCTATCGGAGAACAAACACGCGCTTCTGAGGGAACTTCTTCCCCAACACACAGCCCTAGAGCTTTATCTTCTTCACGCCCAGAAATTCTCCACCTTTCAGGGTGGATCCCCCTGAATCACACTTTAGGCTTGTATAAAACGTATTTTTCTGCAGGGCTCATGAGATTTCTTAGCTTCAAGACCTCACACAGCTCCCTAATGTTAATTACAAAGGAGACAGCATTTGATGATTTGCGCTGAATTCAGGGCACACGCACAGCCCCTACGTGCAGGGCTACGGGCTGAAAGCAATGCACAGAGCTGCAAGTCTCTCTGATTGGACTTCCGTGAGGTTAGCTCAGCTCGGGGCAATCCTCCTTGTCAATACAGGCTGCGGGATGATGTGCTAGAGAACAGGCCTGCAGAGAGGGACTTGGTGGAGGAGAAGCTGGACATGAGCAGACATCACGTGCTTGCAGCCCAAAGGCCAGTCGCATCCTGAGCAGACTGAGCAAGGCGGTTCTGCCCCCCTGCTCTCATGAGAGCCTCATCTGGAATACTGCATCCGGTTGTGGAGCCCTCAACACAAGAAGGATGTGGACTTGTTGCAGCGGATCCAGAGGACAGCCACAAAAATGATCAATGGGCTGGAGCACCTCTCCTACAAGAACAAGCTGGAAGAGTTGGGGTTGTTCAGCCTGGAGAAGCAAAGGCTCTGGGGAGACCTTAGAGCAGCTTTTCAGTACCTGAAGGGGACTTTCAGGAAAGTTGGTGAGGGACTGTTCGCAGGGGTGTGTAGCGACAGGACAAGAAGCGATGGTTTTAAACTAGAGCAGGGTGGATTTAGACGAGATGGAAGAAATCAGCTCTTCACCACAAGGGTAGTGAAAAAAATGGAACAGGTTGCCCAGAGAGCTGGTAGAGGCTCCAGAGGATCATTGGAAACATTCAAGGTCAGGCCTGATGGGGCTCTGAGCAAGTGGATCACTGTGTTGGGATTGGACTAGACGACCTTTAAGGGTCCCTTGCAGCCCAACACATTCTAAGATTCTATGACATTAAGAACAAAACTTGCTGCAATTAGCAGCAGGTTGGTCATAGCGAAGGAAGCAGAGAGTCAAGTCCTACAAGAACACTTAGCAGCTATTTGTGCAGAGGCAACAGGACACAGCACCTGGATTAACTCACATAAATCTATTCTACCTGACACAGACTGTCCATTTGTAACCTCCTCAGAGTACCAGAGCCCAGCGACAGACTCCCTAGTCCTCTCAGGAGGGGCTAAAGCTGGACTAAAATCCCACACGTTGGGCTGAGCTTCAAAATTTCAACATCTAAACCAAGAGACGCTGAGACCCAAATACTGCCAAGCGTTCTGACTTTCATAGGCAGATCTTATTCAGACAGCATGTGTAATCTGCGATCGTTACACCCACCCCAGCACATTTTACAAGGCTTCCCCCTTGGTAAACATCTGAGGTGTGGGCTGCTGAAGGCCTCCCAGCCCAGCCCCCTCCCCTGGCAACACGCAGCCTAGTAAAAAGTTCACAGAGCCATATTTAGCGCTCTTCCATATGGAAAGACGGCTGCATTTCACGTTGGATTCAGGGCTGCTGCAGGCGGTGATGCTGGGGTGCCCATGACGTCCCGCTCCAGCCCTCAGTGCAAGCCAGACCCCACTCCTGAAGTCCTCGTGTTACCTGCCTGCCCCAACACAACACACACCACTTTCACCCCCTTGAAGAGGGTCAGTTTCCTCCCCTGGAGGAGGGCTTTTGAGTGCTGTCTCCTTTCCCTCACACTGACTTCTGCCCCAGCCCTCCCTTGACAGACTCCTCGGGGCAGACTCAGGCTGCCCATCACCTTACTCCCCTCTAGCGTGGGGCCACGCAGCTGTTACTGGTAAAGGACAGACTCATCGCTCTCGGAGGAAGACAGAACACAGGCACAGCAGAATAAAACAGTCTCTGTCACATTTCCTCCTGCCACCATTTTGCTGAGTGAAAGGATGGCCCCGGAAGTCTTATCACTATCCACAGAGGATGCACTTCTGCGCGCCACTACGACGACAAAAATCAATTCACTCAGCAAAACGAGGCAGGGGCACAACTGCTCTTCAAGTTCCTTGATGCAAGAAACTCACGTGGAAAATTTGAATTGCTTCCTGAATTTTTTAAGCTGAAAGATTTTACTCACTTTGTTTTGTTTGCCTTTATTTAATTGTACATTATTTTATTTCATTTTCCTTAATATGATTTAATTGCGTTTCTTTTTTGTTCTGCTTCTGTACGGTGCTGTTAGTTGCTAAATTATTTGATCGTTCTGCCACAGCACTGCCAAACAGGCATCGTGCTGATGCCTGCTGGACCCTGCTGATAAGGAGGCTCACAAGAAAGGAGCTGCTGAAAATCAGTCTCTGTCCTCTTGAAAAATTAGTTGAAGTAATTTCACATTTTTACTTCCCTGAAGAGACACTCTGCCCATTTATCTTTCCTTCTTATTTATCGCTCGCAGCACCGCAGCGTAAACAGGTGCTTCTCCATCCCGTACGCCTACCGCCACAGACAGAGCCGTCTCCCATGTGGCTCCAGTGGCGAGCACAGGGGTAGGGATGCTCTGGGCTGCCCCGCAGCTGCACACGCGACTGCTGTGAGCACCCATTCAAGCAGAGTGCCTGATTTTCGAGAGGCAGCCAGACACCCAGCCAGTAACCGTGCGCACGATCACGGTGATCGCACACGTAGCCACGGTCACTGTGCTTCCAGAGGACGCGTGTGCTCCTCTAAAAACTCGCTAAAGTTAATGGGAGCTCTGCTGTCAGTTTGAGCTGACGGAGGATCAAGCACCGCACGTTGCAGCAGTCGCAGCCTCGATACCTCCCAGAGGAAATGCAAGTTTTGCATCCGAAATGCTGACTATCCAGAGCGTACCGAAACAGGAGAGGAGGGATGGAGATGCAGCTTCTCAGCATATTTCGGGAGATCTACTCATTACACATTCATCAATAAATGATAATTTTTGAATAGGGTTCTGGATCTGATTCAAGTTCCGCTGATATTAAGAAAAAGCAGATCCAGACTTCTTCCTTTCATGTTTCCAATTACCTCGGCTCGCCCAGTTGTGTGTGCATTTGTCCACGGCAGCATCTTTGGCTTTTGGCTGTCTTGTCCTTCAAGAGTTAAAGAGGATTTGCAGAGAAGATGCTGTGTGATACAGCAGGTAGGGGGTTGCGCAGTGTTTCACATCTAGTCTTTGTCCATGTTCTACCGATGCGCATTATATGTCCTACCATTGTCTCTCTTTCAGATTAGTTTACAGCCCTGTGGTTCCAGCTGTTTTATTCTGAAACTCTAAAACCCTATCGCTAGGGAGTTCTGTGTAATTGCCCATAATATGCGCCACATTATCCATTTCAGGAACTGTGCTGAAAGACAGCAGCAATAAGGGGTTTTCTAAAGGCAGTCTGGTTTACACTAATGGATCTAACAGGAAGGAAATGCAATTTGAAAGAAGCTGATGCATATGTTCTATTGTTGAATATAATGTTTGATTTAATTATTAACTGTCTGTGATGGAAAGTCAGATCCTGCTCAGTTCTGCTTACAGTTGGGTATTCTGCTACCAGGAAAACCAGACAAGATTCAGCCTGAAGATTCAAACGTTCTTTTGTAAAAGACTGACATTGAATTGTGCTTCCATAAAACACCATCTGAGAAGTCTCAGCTGCACGCTTCTTCCATACATGCTGGCTCTCTTTTGTCATGCTAAACATGTGGTGTAGAAGCTGACTCTTACCTTTGTCACTCATGGAAATCAGGAGAGTCTCCACGTTAATGATCTGCTGTAATAATTGAAGTAAATACGATTCAAAGTGAATTCACATTCCCTGCTCCTCATGACCTCCTCATTTTTACTTTATGTGGCATCTTACGTTACACATGTGGCGTTGCAACCTACTTCTGCATCGCTAGGGAAGTACACAATGGACGCAAGTGAATTTAAGGAAGGAGTTAAAATGTTCTGGCACGGCTTTGCCTCTCCTTTTCTCAGGGACTGAGGATTTGGCAGCCAATTCCAGTCCAATCCTGTAATTGGTGTTTTGTGATTTCTAGGAAATGGCTGCATTGTGTTGCAAAGGTCCCTAATTCCACGGGTGGGTGTTAACATGGTGTAAGGAATGAATTAATTATGAAGAACCCTTACCCGAAATTCCATTATCCTCTCCTCACCACGGTGACTCCTATCCAACTCACTCATATCGTAAACTGAGAAGAAACAGCCACCCGATGCGAAGCCGCTCCGTTTTCAGAGGAGTTCAGAGGTAGCCCCCACAGCTCTCCTGCATGATTCAGACAAAAACAGCAGTTTAATATCACTAGTAAACAAAATAATTGAGCAACATCCTTTCGGTTTTGCATTTTGTCTCTGTCTGGTGAGATTATTGTCTCTGACACTACCTTAAGCAGATGCAGGACTGGAGTTGAAATTAACCAATAGTAATGATATTTGGAGCGCATCCAGAATGATGGTCATTGTTCGTGAGAGTGGCTTCCACATCGTTGTTTAATCCATAATTTCCCATCAACGCTAAACATCTCTTTCTCCACGTAGTGCGCACGGCACTAGCTCTGCAGGACACTTCTTCCCTTGGAAGCTTCATTGGGATTGATCACTTTGGTCAGGAGGGCAGCAGGAAGGAGTGAGGATCCTAGGAGATACACCGGCACACCTCAAACACCTACTTGATGTAGGCAGCCCAAGAATAACTAGAGACCCTTTCCACAGTGGGTTTGCAGTCTTGGCATCAGTCAGACGACTTCAGGCAAAGAGTATGAAGGAGCCACTGCAGCAAAATCCATCTCAGCTCTATCTGGAGATTTCTGCTCGTAACCTGTGCTCTGTTGTATGGATCTGAGAAGATTTTAGCTTTTTTAAAACCTTACACGTTTTGAATATTTGGGTTTAGAGGAGTACCCGAGAGCTCAGATCAAAATACCTCCAGGCTGCTTCAGCTCACGAGTCCCATCAGAGCCGAATTCTGCTGGGTCAAAGAGCATCATCAAACCAATCTTCCCGAGGTTGTTTCAGGACTCCTGCTTTCAGCCCCGCCAGAAGCGGACCGATGCCAAGGCATGCATTTGCTTTCAAGAAGTTAACAAAATCCTGCAAAACAGACACGAGCTGAGGTCGTTCTCATTCTGGCTAAAGTTTTCTCCTAGTTTCACTGCTACTCCTACTCCTAATTAAAAGTTTATTGGAGCACTCTGCGTGCTCTTGTGTACTGCAGAAGCAATTGTTGGAGTGAAAAGAAAAGCTGTCAGTTCTGAGAACCGCTTGGGCTGCTCACGTGTCCTCCTCAATCCATGCTGACATACCCAGAGAAACGCGGCTTACGCTGCAGACTGCATCAGATACCCAGACAGATGTACAGGCGACCCTCTCCTGCCTTCTCCTCCTGAGGCTCGTTTTTCACAAACCCCACGGTTAGAACTGAGCTCTGCTTCTGCCACTGGAGTAAGACACAGTGGAGCAGAGCACAAAGGCAATGTATTCCCTTGGCATTCTGAGGAGCTGCCTGTAGAGCTCAGTGTGAGAATTAACAGCAGATGCTCATGGTAATTGGCACACTGCAGGAGCTGGGGGAAGTGGGCTGGTTCAGTTTCCTGGATCCCATGGCTGGGCGTCAGGTAAGGCTACCCACATGCCAAGTGTCAGCTGATGTGTAGGTCAGGAACACTGGCTCTTCATACAGGTCCTCCCCTGTCAGCCACGCCAAAACCCATCTGGCCTGAGCATCTGCGTTGCACCTGCACAGGACGAGTTGGCGCAACCAGCCTCCTGACCCATTCCCTTCTCAGCCCGCAGCTCCCTGCGCTGCTCGTGCTCTGCCTCCATTCTCCAGTCCTAAAGGGTGCTGTGGAAATCATAGTCGTAGGGAGAGAGACGTCAACTCACGCAGGTGTTTCTCCATTACTGCCATGACTCGTGTAGGCAGCAAACCAGGTGAGTTTGCAGCATGCTGATCAGCTGAAACACGCATCTGCACAGGAGCAGCTGCGCAGAGTTTCTCCAAAGTAGCTCTCAAGCGCATTTGTTTTGCATTTGTGGGCCTCTTTTGTAGGCTTTTGTGCCAAGGGGCTTATTCTGTATAGGTGGAGAGTCCCCTATCCACCAGCCATCAGGGAGGGCTATTAATATGCAACATCTTGAACGCACGAGCTGAATGACAAGCTGGCAGCATCTGAGACTGCACAGTCCAAGTTTATGTCTCTCCCTGAAGAGGCAAAAAGCCCCTTCCCAAACTCTGCCAAATCGTGCAGACATGAAGTAAAGGAGAATGGGGGCAACCTGTCTTTCTGCCTCTCTTTCACTAGTATCTTTCCTTCCCCCTGGCCACAGCTGAGTGGTCGATCACACACAGTTTGCTGCTGAAGTTCAGTGTTGAAGCAGAACATGAGAGCAGAGCTACTCACGGGTTTTTCAACTGCTTGTGGGAGAAATCTGAAGTATTGACTACACCTTTTACACACACATTGTCTTTTGGATTCACGTGTCATTCTCTAGCCTTTGAAACATCTTGACAGCAGCGAGTTAAATGAAGTCCTGCATTTTAGTCGTATTTGTCCTTTGCTTTTGGTGACGCAGTGTCACCGTCAAAGGCTCAACCCAACACATCTCCCAGCCTGGAAAAACTCGCTTCGATTTTTATGTGCCGGAGAAATGACGTCTCTGTGATAAGATACCATGGACTAGTTACAATTTGATCTAGGGAGTGTGAAAGGGTGCTTCTGACTCTCACCACCTAGAAAGAGGGAAGGATGCAGTGGGATGAGGTGTAACCAGAGAGCCCCAATTTCCAGCCTTCAAACAAGCTGCTGCCTGTGGCTGCTCCTGGCCATTCCATGGGGCTCAGGTTGGACTCTGCTTGTGCATACTAGCTGCACCCACTGAGCTCTTCTCCTCTAGCACAGCATGCTGGACTTTGTTATCATGCAAGACAATCACGCCACGGCTGCTTTGTGGAACTGGTGCCTAAAGCGTGTACCTTTGGCATTCACCAGCTGTTCGGCTTTGGGGCGTTCAGAAAGAACGAGCAAAGCAAAGTGCCACAAATTCAAAATCTGCTTGAGACTCCTGTGACAGCAGGACAGAACACAGATGGGCCTGTGTGCGTCCACCTAGACTAGCAGCAATGTCTACTGTGGAAGCAAAAACAAGCCCACTGCAGAGACCTTTCTTTGATGCAGCCATTCCCACCGAGTCCGACACTGAGCAAGGCACTGACTTCCCACCTCTCCATGGCAGCGTGGAGCTAGGATCTGGTCTTGCTGCACTCTGTCTGAAATGGCTGGGTCCTTGCAAGCCATGAGTCTCAGACCAGCAATTCCACTGCCGCATCCTTGTCGGAGCCTGGACTGATTAGAAAACTTCCACTCCAGCCTGCACACAGAGCACTAACCGAAGAGCAAGCAGGGCTCTTTCAGCTCTATCAGCTGTCACCCCGGCATCGCTGCCTCCCTTGGCGTGTCCCTTCGTAACTCCCTGAACGCCTGCCCCCTGCACAGCTTCCGGAACGAGTTAAAATGACTTGCAAGACATCGCCCTCTTGCCTTGAAGGACTCATGTGCTTTGTTTTCTCTTAGTCACAGAGTATAGAAAGATGGTCTGCGCAGAAAAGGTGACAAACGGCTTCTATCTACACGAGAGGTAATGTCAGCCAAATTCATTTAATAGAATTAATTAAAAAGAATTCCCATTTACCTGTTCCTATGGGAATGTAGTTGCTCCACATTTGATCAACTTTTCAGTTGCTTCAGCCATTTTTCACTGGTCCACAAAGCAGACTTCTGTATTTACAAACGATGTCCATCACTCTCAAGGGAAGTTACATCTCTTACTTCTTACTGTGAGAACGAAGCCCCATCCCTTTTCTGGGATGATCAGGCAGGATCTCAGCAGTTCACTTCAGGGATCACAGCCTGTGGGGAAGATTCGACAAACGCTGCCAAACGAGTGAAATGACTAGCCACCATGCATCAGGATAAAACATTCACAGTCTGCAGAGTCCTGCAGAACAAGTGCAAGGACCTACTCTAATAATGCGTAGAAACACGGTCTTGTTCAAAGCTCTGTCATGCAAATGGGTGAACATTTAGGTGAGTTAATAAGAACCCCATGAAGTAGACAATCTATTAATGGGATTGCCAGTGCTCATACAGGAGGGGCTGGCAACAGCCACTGACACTTCACATTTGGAAAGCAGCAATTTTTATCAGCTTGCCTACACAAACGTCGAAGAGATTTTAAGGGATAAGAGCAGCCTGGGTAATTCAAACTTTAAGGCGGCCGTATCTCTGCTGTTGAAAGCGTGTAACCTCCCTGCGAGCACACACTGGCGCTAGGCACGGGTCTTCCACTGAAGAGGAAATCAAAGCTCTGAATCATACATTCAAGGACTTCTCGCTGGGAGAGAACACAAATAATTTCAAATAACACTCCCAGGTATTGAATAAACACCACGGCAATGCGGATGCCAGCAGTAAAAGTCGATGGGTACCAAGGCTGCCGCTCCAGCTCTGGCCCTGGCGCTGTTTATCACAGTGTCTGCAACGGGGGCAATCCCAGCTGCAGCAGAGCAGGTGTGGAAGTGCGCCCTGAGCGGACAGATGAGCTGCCTCCTGCAGCAGGCAGCACCAACCTCTACCCAGAAGAGAAGCCGTGCCTGAAACATCAGGCAGCCAAGGAGGGTTCACGTTGCAGTGTTTGCTAATTACAGCTCTGCAAGCTGCCAACACCCTTACAAAAACCCTGTTCTTTCTATAAGGCCAGGCAGGACATCTCCGAGTCACAGTGCACCACCTCAGCTCAGCTCTCCTGTGGGGCAGAAACCCCCAATTGCTTCACACATCCACAGGTCAGGGGACATTCTAATGACACCAGACAGATTCCACCTAACCTGGCTCAGAGCATCCTCTAACGCCACTGCAGCAGGGACTAACTTTCCCCTACACTACCTGTCAGAAAGACAAATGTGGATTTCCTTAAAATAGTAGAGGTCTGGAAAAGGGATATTGATTTAAGCTATCTTGTCACTCCCAGGAAAGAGCAGCCCAGCAGGTACAGCACAACAGGAGTTGTGCCTTTGTTCCCAGACACAGCAGAGGTAGGTACTTTTAATGTTGGAGAGACCATGAGCTCCCAAAAATTTCCTCCGAGACAAACTATTTTGCTGGAGACAAGCAAGACCAAGAGAAAAAGTTTGCCACTGGACTGAAACAAAATGGTTCCAACAACTTCATTAGCACCTTTGAAGGCAACAGCAGAAAAGGCTGAGCAATGTGCCATGCGGCTGGACTGAGCGCAGCGGGCGCCTGGTACCTGCTGCCTTGTGCAGGTGCCTCAGGTGCTGTTGTCAGTCCCAAACCACCCGAGGATGCTGAACTGGTGAGGTATCTGGTCGTCTTGAGATGCCACGAAAAGTCAGCAGCCTTCCACAATCTGCATCTTGCCAGGTTCCTGCTCACTTGCAGTGGGAAGGACACTACCAGCCTCAGTCACACTGTGTCACCCTGCCTTCTCCAGTAATGCCTGGACCCTACAGCCGGGGTGGGCACTTACTGACAGCCCCACAGCACGGGAAGACAGCACCTGTGCCCACAGCACAGGGCTGCACAGACACTCCCATGGCACAAACAACTACAGAGCCTTTATATTAAACAGAGCTTTAGAGCTGCAAAAACATTAACACCCACCAAAAAAATGAAGCATAAGGGTCCTTTAACAGCCCTGTACAGCTCTTGCCACAAGAGCCAAGCGCTTAGTGAGGTGACCTTTCGGAAATGATTGTTTACGATGTCTCCGTGTGTGCCACCACAGGCACAGAGATCTTCCCATTTACTGAAAAGGTTACGTATCAGAACTGAATGAGCAGCACAGCCGCGTTATCACACCGCATAGCTGCGCACAGCAAAGCCAGTCCTCGGAACCTACGCCTTCTAGGCACTGGGCATGGGTTCCCTCACCGTCAGAACTGGAGATGAAGTAGTACAATAATGTCATCAGCCTTCTCTGCTTGTTTAGAAATTAGCTGCTATCACTTAGAAAACTCCTACAGAATCCTCACCTTCAAATCACTCACAAATTCTTCCAGGAGATAATACTTCAGCTTGCAGAATATTTGAACGGACAATTCAAGGTACTCAGCACCTTCAGAAGGGAAGACTGTTCATGCTGAATAATTTAGCTGTCTCAGTTTGAGAAATGTGATCCGAGTTCTTTTGCACATACGACCCCCTCAGGGTACCCTGTGCATCATAAACACTCTCCCCACCCTCGCCTGCTGCTTGTTGCAGGCACTGGCTGTCCTCCGAAGGGAGACTGACCCAGCACTGCCTGTTACCTGCCCTCCAGCTGACTCTAGTAACTGGGTGGGAAAACCCTCCCCTCCTGAGGGAATATCTGTGCGCTTAAGCTCGTTGCTTCCAAGTAAGACAGGGAATGTGATTTTTACTTGACAAGGTCACAGATGAAATCAGGAGACAGTTAATTCAGCAAAATAAATGGTCAGAGTCACTCGTGTGAAATGTTGGAAAACTCACTAAACTGAAACGCAGAAGTGAGTTTCTAGACTGCGGTTGTCAAGAAGGACGTCTCCTAGAACCCATAAGCTCAGCAGCACCAGTCAGCAGGTTCAAACCTCATCCTGAGGAGCACTGTTGTCTCGTTCAAGGTGGATGAGCTCATCTCCCTACAGGTTTGATCACGGTCCTGTGGGCACCTCTGTGGGCTGCAGCAGCTTTTCCTCCCAGTGTTCCTGTGCATCACAGCTCGGGCTACAGCCGATCCCACTGGGTCCATGGAGGAACTGGGCATTCTCCTCCTTCCTCACCTCACTTCTACAAACACAAATGTACGTCTGCCAAGCAGAACACACCCCATCCTTCTGCCTTGCTCCCTGGGGTTGGCTTCTTCCCTCACTCTGGAAGACTTCTGAACTATCAGTTCTATCACACTCTTTAGTAAGAATATTCATTTCATCTTCAGCTCTTCCTGCTCAGGATCGCACTTAAACTTGACAGACCATAAGAACAGCTTCATACAAATATCTTATTAAAGTCAGGGCCTCTTATCTGAAGTTAGATTCTAATGAAAACGACACATTTTGGAGGTCTAATGGCAACCACTGAGCACCTTTTCAACATTACCCCAACCTAGCAGCAGTTGCACATGTTCTATCAGGATTCTTGTGTCTTAAACGGTTAAAAATACCCATCAAACACTTACTTAAATTTATTCTGCTTGGACATAGTCACTGAACTTGCCAGCAGCCATCTCCTGACAGCACAAATGAGGAGAAATTTGCCTCCAAGATCCACTTTGGGCTGAAGCACAATGTTCACAACACTAAAAAAACAATTCCTCAAATAGAAATTGGAAAACTGCACAGTTGCTCGTTCTCTTATACCTTGTTTCTGCTCCTTGATGAATCCCGTAATTCATGAGGTAACGATTGTCCAAAGCCCTCTACCCAGACAAAGCCATCCCAAAACGTTTCAGGTGTTCGCAGCCCCCCAGAATCTATTGCAAGTACCAGGCGACACAATGTGAAATCAAACCCCACCATGAACCGTGGCCCTGACCGTTTATTTTCTGCATCCATCTGAAAAGTCTAAGTGAAGATATGCTTTTGCAAATACCCACGGAAGAGAATTTCATGCGCACAGACAGCAAATTCATGAACAGAATAGCTCATAGACATGACCCGTTTGGAGCTAATTTCTGCATTCAAACGAACGCTCACGGGCAATTTTAACTACTCCTTTAACTCCAACACAGACTCATCGGCACCCCTTTGCACCTAGGTGCAAGACTGAAAACATGGAACCCAAAAGTTAGGTATGTCTGAGAAACGCTTAAAGAGGACCAGAATGAATCCACTCTTTCTTGTCCTCAGAACGGACTAAATCCAGCTTCCTCCTGTATTAAAATCCGAGAATCATCTGTGGTCTTTGAAGTTATTGACCTGCTGTCAGCCAAAGCTTTTTATAAGCTCAGCTGCTAAACACTGCTTTCCATAATGGTGCCTCTTCCTCCCAATCCCTTCAGAACTATAGACGTGCCATAACTTTTTCCCCGTTTCTCTGGATCCTGTCTAAAGGAAGTTTATAAAACTCCTACAGAATGATCTGTTTCAGCCTGGTTTCAAAGGCTGCAAAGCTGAATATTAACAGTGCTTCCGCTTGTGAGAAAATTTACGATATCAAGAAAAAGGAAGAAGGTACTTTAGACCATAAATGTAACCAGTTGCAGGTCAAAGACTTACGGAAAGATTGTCATAAATGGTAGCAACACTTACACCTAGTTAGATCACTTAAGTGCTTCAGGTTCTCGTGTGACTGAAGACGACGTGGGGTATCATCACACAGCATCATCAAATTGCTTGGAAGAGCTTCAGTCCTGGAACTTTCTTATCTTTACATCTTGTGATTTACTGTCTCTCTCAGTTTGAGGGTGATCTCAGCAGTTCCTTATTTGATTTGACTCTGAATCCAT
>JAOXOE010030405.1:0-13127 GCA_028565055.1 Phoeniculus purpureus | reverse complement strand
AGCAGGGCCGGGGAGGGGGGGGTCGCCCTGCGGGGCTGCTCCCCCCCCAGTCCCGGCCGTGTTGCCCTCGTCGTCGCCCCCCGCAAACTGGGGAGGGTGAGGGGCGGGTGCTCCGGACCGGGCGCTGACTGCCCGCGGCTGGGTCCGACGGCCCGGGCTCGGTCGGTGGCGGCGCATCCTTTGGCAGCTCCGGCTATCCCTGCGCGTACTCCGTGTGTCTGCGGCTTGTGAGCAACTTACCATGATGTCAAACTTCGAAGTTGCTTACCAGTAAGCACGGAGTGCCACAAAATGACTTTTCCCCACAAATATGAAGGAGCGGGGAGTGTGTCATGCATGTAGTCATGACTGTAGTCAGAAGCCTTCCACAACAGAATTACTGAGCTCTGAGGAGGGCAGAAGCCCGATCCTCTAAGAATTTGGATCGGTAGCTCTGCCTTGGAGCAGTCAAGCATAAAGTGCGGCTCTCCGGGCACCTCGGGTGGAGGGTCCCCAAGCCCTCAGCTCTGTGCGGTGCTCTCAAGGGACCGCGAGAAAGTGGAAGACGCTTCATGAGGTGTTTTGCGGGTGTCTTTCCTCATGTGCGTGCCCTGAGGTATGGATTGCTGGCAGCCGAGGGCAAACTTTGTCTGCGTCTGCTGGAGTAGCAGAACTACTGTTGACAACTCGAAGAGTAGCAGACTTGGGCTTGTCTGTGTTCAGCCCCCACACACAGTAGTGGTGACCGTGGCGCTTCGAGTTTGTCGGGATATTTAAATGTCATGTTTAATGCCTTGGGTTTTTGGTTGGGTTTTTTGTGTGTGTGTGCTGGCTTTTAAAAGGCAGTAATTCTCAACCGACTTTAATTCCTTGTTTTTCCCATGTCCCAGTAGTGCCTGGGAGCTCTGCAGATGAGCGCTGCCTGCGCACGCACCGCCCGGGGGTACCACCAGCTGAGTGTCTGTAGGTGGCGGGTTGCTCGGAAGGGCTGCGTGGACAGTAGCTTTTTGCTATTGGGGAACGATAGATCATTAGACAAAGTATTGCATAACATCAAAGATAATGATGTAGTCTGGCAGACACAGTAAACTGACTTTCTGAAAGTCAGAGATCAAAATCAACCCTTTCTTTTTTACCTTCTGACCTTGTGAACTGTGTGAAGTGCAGAGTACGCAGTACTAGGTCTTTTGGAGCTGGCTCTCCAAGACCAACACTTTTAAACAGTGACCAAGGTAGGAGAGCCCTGCCCAAATACATTTGTGGGTTTCTTTTTCTTCAGCTGTATGTTTACCAAGAAATAATCTAATCTCAGGTTCCTTTGATAGTGCATGCAAGAAGTTCTGTGCACACAGCTGGTCCTGTGGTATGAACAGTGTGCAGCTCTTTCTGCAATCAGAACCTGGTTCTGACTTCATCCTGTGTGTACCTGGAGCTCTGACTGATGTGCATCAGGGTAAAGATTTTATATAATGTCATGGTTCAAGCTTGTGGGTTTTAGAGAACCTTCGCTTAGAGATCAGTGCAAAGTTAAAGGAGGTTTAGTATGGAGTATTTATAGTGCTTCTGAGCCTGAAACGATGTGCTCTTTTATCTGTGTGGCAGACGAATTCTTCTAAAACTGTTTTGACAATTTGCTGTAGTTGAGCTTGGCTATGTTTTCTAAAGCATTCAGTGCTCAACAATAAAACTGCCATTGAAGAAAGCCTACTGCTTTTAGTTACCCTTTTTTATTTCTGGAATATGCTCTCCCCTCCTCCATTAAAGCATCGCCTTTGTGTTCCTCTTCATAATGGATTTTGTGTGGTGGTATTTTTTACTGCTGTTTGGTTAGTTTGTTGTTGCCTTTTTTCCCCTAAAACAGATACAAGTTCTGAATAGTGAACTCGATACCTGCTTCTTTTGCTGTTTGTAATAGCAATCTCCTGTTTGTTGCTGTTGTGGTAAATTCTTGTGCTGTTGCTCCATACATGCAGCTTCTGGTTTAGGCTACAGGAAGAAGTGGGAAAGGATAGCTTGCCTTTTTTTTCCCCCCTGGCATATTCCTAGAGAAGCCAGCACTGATACAGCAGAACTGTTTTTTGAGGGAATAAACATAAATTCATCTCCCTTCACTGAAGGTTAGGGCTTGGCAGCTGTCTAGTGTGGAGTCTTGTGTAATCGCTGCTGTCTGGGCAGTGGTTTTGAGTTCTAGGGGAATGATGTCTGGGCTGCTGTTGGTAATGGTTTGAAGTTTTAAGGTTACCCTTAATTGAACAGCGCTCGAGTGTTTGACATTTGCTGTGACCATTTGCTGCAAGCAAGGGAAGACAGTTAATGATTTTGAGGCTTCGAGTTGAAAATGAGGATGTTTAGTTCTAGTTCCTGTTCTAACTGTCAGCCAAGGCTGAGTTTTCTTTTTTCTATGCTCATTAGCATCCCTCTTATACTCGTGAGTTTTACACACAAGGAAAAGAAGAGGACTGAGAACCTGGGCATTTAAAGGCTGAATTAGAGAGACGGAAGTCAAAAAGATAACAACTACAAGAATGTTTTATCTTGATCAATCGGAGTTTGCAGAGTGCTGTTAAAAGTTAAGTTAGAAGCAATGAAGGACTAGGGATGGCAAATATGGAACTAAGAAAAGGACAGCGCACTGAAGCAAGAAGTGGAAGACACAAAGCAAGCTGAGAGGGAGGGAACTGGAGAGATAACTGGGAAAGTGGTGTGGAACTAATGTTAGCTGGCAGGGAGAAAGAAAAACCGTGGGCTTGCTTTTTCTGTGTGATCCATTGCTTATATCAAACTGTAATGAGTTAAAAATCTGCAAGGTTATTTCTCCTGACCATTCCTTAGGCTGATTCTCCAATTGGCACTGTTGTGGTGGGCAGAAGCTGTTGTGGTGTGGAGAGGAATTGTATTGCAACTCCAGCTTAGCTGTTGTAGTCCACTTCTGGTAACTCATGGATTCATCTTGTGCACTGACTCAGTCCTGGCCTCTGCTGCCGTAGTAGTCCACGTGACTGGTTTGTCACAGTGTCCGTACACACTTGCACCCTGGCACTAGTAGCAAGATTGGCAACTTGAGCATTCAAAGGACATTTGGTGGTAACTGCTTTCTCTCATAAATAGCCTGGCTGGAATGTAAATTGCTGACCTGGGGGTGAAGGTCTTTCCAGTCCCTTGCAATTATTTGAGCTTTTGGGTCTCTTCCAAAACAGTGTTTCCCAGCTAAACATCGCTGATTCTTTAATTCTGCAAAGAATAAACTGCTTTTCCTTGAATGTGGTGCAAAGGGATAGTCTTCTGTCATGCAGCATCTAAATCCTTCTGGCAGAAGAGGTGAGGTCCTTTGGTCTTGAGCCAAGCAAATAACACTTGACATTAAGTACATCTGTAAACGTCCCTAGGTTTGTGTTTGTAAACACAGGAACTTGTACACACAGGAGCAGTCTTAGGCACGTAAACTACTTTACTTTTGTCTCGACACAGTTGAATAACGGTGCTGCTTCCATTTCTCATCTAATATAAGCTGGAGCTGGCTGTATTATCGAAAGCCTCAGAATTCATTAACTAATGGAACAGTGGTTTTCCAAGCCAGCATGAAATGAGATAACTCTAAACATGTATGAAAAAAACCCAGGGAGAGCACTGAGATACTTGTTGCTAACGCTGAAGTGTGCTGCCAGATCTTGGGGTAATAACATGACCTGTGCCAGAGTGGTGGGTCGTTTCAGGAGAAGAAAGTCGAGCTCTGCAGCAGGGGTGGAATGCATCGGGGCGGTACAGTGGTCCTTCCAGAAACATCCTCTGCTGGTAAAGGTTATCCTTGTCCTCTGCTGGTAAAGGTTATCCTTGTCCTTTGCTGGTAAAGGTTATCCTTTTTTTTTCTTAATTTCAGTGAGGGGATATTAAAATGATCAAGTGCTTTGCCTTTTGGTTTAGTGGGTGAAGAGGAACACATTTTCCATCAGCTTCCCATTGAAGACCTCTCAGGAAACCCTTCACTGACTCATTGGAGTATCTCCAGATCACTTAAGACAGTGTTTTGAGTTTGTGCCATCCAATGCAAGCATGTAAAGTTTCGAGCACTGTGCGTGTTGACTCTCTCAATACAGTGCAGCTTCGGTACTTGGTACTTGTTGGGTTCCTCTTTCCTCTGGTGGCATTCTGCATCTTGTCTCTTTAGGCCCTTTCTGAAGAGCACTTTGTCTGTGTGTGGTGTTACTGCAATTCTCCCCTGTTCAGGCAGTGTACAGATCAAAACCAGTTTGTAGATGTTATGGCTTGGGTTGGAAGGTACCTCTAAAAGTCATCTGGTCCAACTTGCCTGCGGTGAGCAGAAACAGTCTTCAACAACATCAAGTACATCAGGTACCTCATGGTGCCTGAATTTTTTCAGGGATGGGGCTTCCACTACTTCTCTGGGCAACTGTTTCAGTGTTTCCCCACCTTCATCGTAAGAAGTGTTTTCCTTACGTATGATCTAGATCTACCCTCTTCTTGTCTAAAATTATTACCCTTTGTCCCCTTGCAGCAGGTCCTGCTAAAAGGTCTATCTCCATCTTTCTTGAAAGCCCCCTTGAAGTTCTGAAAACTACAGTCAATTCTCCCCAGAGCCTTCTCTTCTCCAGACTGAGCAACTCCTAACTCTCTTAGCCTGTAGATGAGGTGCAGAGGAAATGGTCACTCTTCAACTCCCCTTCTTTGAGCATGGTGAGGCGTTGTCCAAGTCAGTAGGAGCTGGACTGGGAGCGTCCCAGGATGGCTGGGGGTGACAGGGTTCTCTGCAGACCATATTGTTCAATCTCCCTGTTCAGGGAGGCTCACCTAGAGAAGGTTGTTTGTCCAAGTGGCCTTTGTGCATCTCTGGGGAAGGACTGCCCAGAGCTTTTACGGGAGTCCTTTGCCAGTGGCATTGCTAAAAACCCCCAGCCCCTTCTTAAGGTGCAGTTTTAGAGAAGCCTTTGTGACCAGGAACGAGTATTTGTTGAAGGCTGCAACTTAAAACAAACAAGCAAGACCCACCACACCAAAACACTTGTGGGGTTGCTTATTGCTAACTTGCTGAGTACACCTCAGTGCTGGTCAAACTCATGAAGGCTGGCATTTTGCTCTTCAGCTTGCCCAACCAGTGCTTCCCTTTCAGGCAGTTTTCTTGTGAGCCGTGTCCTAGAAGCCGCTATCGAAGTTCCTTGTGTGTGCACTCATTTTGTTTACAAGGATGGAGCAGGAAGCTCTGTTGGCACTACTGGCTAAAGGATCTTTACGTCTGGAAGAGGGCAACTTAGTCCTGTCAGCTTGAGGAGCTGTGGCCAGCACATGTCCTAGCATACCCGTGTCCCCCTGACTCCTTTTCTAACCCAGGTACAATTTTAGGGCTGACTCAGCTGATGTTCCTGTGTAGTCCATATGTGGATATTCACTTCAAACAGGCTTCTCCCAAGCGTTGGGGGATGTTTTCTGGGAACAATCTATATGTGTCATTATTAATTAGCAGGTTGTGATGTGTTAGAATTCCAAGAATGTCACAGGCTGTGAGATGTGTGACTGCACGACTGCCCTTGCTGCAAGTTCTGCGTGTTCCTTAGAACTCACTGAAGCTGTGCTGCTTTAATTCAAGGCAGGATTGGACATGGCACTTGGTGCCATGGTCTAGCCTTGAGCAATGTGGTAGGGGTTGGACTTGATGATCTATTAGGTCCCTTCCAACCCTGGTAATACTATGATACTACTATGATACTATGAAATTCAGTCGTGCTGCATAACTAAACGTATGGTGCAGGAGTGCTCCTAGTAAGAACTTCACTATTTGTTTTACAAACACATAGCCCATAGTTTTTTGACCTAGGAAAGGTCTTAAAAGGGTCAATTAAACTCTTCTCATAACTGAATTGCTATTTCCTGTTTAAACCACACTTCTCCTGCAATATTGCACAGGTAGAGCTGTAGACCCTCTGCAAGTGTGCCAGCGCTCAGCGTTGGGCTGCCAGTGGGGCGTTGGGCTGCCAGTGGGGCGTTGGGCTGCCAGTGGGACGGGCTACAGGATTTTCTTGGAGCAGTCATGACTGAGTATTGCTTTAGTAATGATGAGTCCTACCTTGGGAACCACGTCCTGCCTGGCAAGAGTCTAAAGCCTGCGACGTAGAAGATATTTTCTGTCCTTTATAGCTATGACTTCGTGTCGAGGTTATTTGGAGACGTTTGCTGGAAAAAGCTGCTGTGGCATTGTTTGCCTTCATTTCAGGGTCCGTAAGGGTGGGTTATAGGCTGTTGTTGCTCAGTCACGGCGCGCGCGGTTAGTTAGGGCTCTGGCTGGACACGTACTACGCATTGTGTGAGGAAAAGCTTTCCAACGTGACATTTGTTGTAATAAGCCATAATTTAGTGTGGATAATCCCCTTTTAACCTAACTGGCACACGGAGTTAACATGGAGCTAAGCAGACATTCAAAGACCTTGACGAAATGGTTGTCGTGTGCTACCATGACATCAACGAAACCGAACGTAAGCGAAGCGCAGAGGAGTAGTGCGTTACAAGCGCGAGGATGAGGTCTCTGTGCTTTGTCCTGTCTCGTTGCTAGCAGCTTTGCACGTGGTGGTATAAGCGCTACAGAGACCTTAATTGGCTAGGAGCTTGCCAGCTTTCATTTGCCAGCTATACTGAGATCCTGGCCAAACTTTTCCATAGCGTGCAGTAATCTGCAGTTGGCTGAGACCGGTGAATATAAATGGATTATGTGGTGCTGAATTACAATTGATTCTTGAAATTCAGCTGGTGTGTAACAGAGATCCATAAAAAGCAGCGTTTTCCCCCTGTTGTGGGATTTTAAATGATTGCCTTCTCTCTTTTGACTTAGCAGAGTTAATGTTTGTCATAAAATCCAGTTCGTGCTCTCGTGAGTGTTTGTTTGCAAACAAATCTCTCTCGTTGCTTTTTAGAAGGAAAAGAGTGGGTTTTCAGTAGGAACAGTTCATCACTTTGTGATTAGGCGAAGCCTGATGAGTGCAGTGGATTTTACGTACAAGTTGCTTCTCGGGCCACTGACTTCAGATGACGTACTGGAGAGCAGAGGGGTTGAGCTGGCAGCGCTCTCAAAATTACTGGCATTCCCTCCTCCCAATAATCAATAATATTCTGGGACAGACTGGAACTTTAAAATTGGCAACACCCAAAGCCTTATTCATTGAATCTGTTTTTACTGAGAGATACCTGTTTAACTCCACAGTAGCACCTTCCAGAAGCTAGAACAGCATCAAGGTCCGATTGCACGGTGTGCTGTGGGATACAGTGCGAGGACTCATGGGACAAACTGGGCTGGAAAGGACCTCAGTAGATCTGTAGAGCCACCTCCTGCTAACAGCAGTGACCACTGTGGTATCAGGCTACCACTTGATTCTCCTTACAGCCACACTAGCTTTATAGGCTCTGGCTTTTCCAGTCCTTGTGGTTCATGTGTGCTGCTGTGTTAGAGCTTGTCTTCATCCTCTAACAGGAGGCTTTGCAGCTTGATTTCTAGAACACAAGGGACAGCTTTTGACTGAAGTGTTTCACTTTCGTGCTTTGGCTGCTTATTTTCATGCAGAGCAATTGGGTGCCTTAACATCCAAGCTACAGTTTACTTCCTGGGGCAGGAGGTGCAGAGAGTGAGGAAATGCCACGCGTGGGTTCTGTTTGATTCTCTGTCTCCATGGAGCTTAGGCATCTCGGGCAATGCCGTGTATTGGGTGTGCAAGAAGTCCAAAGTCTAAGCATTTGCAAGCCCATAGGTGAGGACAAGAACAAGGACCTAGTTCCTGAGGCTTTGTTGCTTGTGTGGTGCAGCTAGAAAAGCCAATGTTTAGCTGTTGACTCGACATTTGCTTCTCCCTAACGTGCCAACTGGTAGTAGTTAGGGTCATTTTACATGAAGGCAGATTAGTTGGAAGAGCCTTCTGTGGTTTCCTTACAGGTTGCTACTGTCAAACTAGCAGTTCTTCTGTAGTAGGTGTCATGTGAGTGGCAATTTAAGGTTTAAGTACTAGGTGATTCAAGTGGTAACTCCCTAATGACCTCTTGGTATGGAAATGGTACAAACATTCAGCAGTTCCTCAGTTTAGGTAAGTTTAAATCTACATCTAATCTTAAGTTGCTGATGGCTGTTTATGTGTCTGCTGTTGAAACGCTGCAGCTGGATGATTGGACTTTATGCCTTCCTGCCTCTACAAATACTAAAGCCATTTCCTTTTACTTAGTGTGGCGTCAATGATGGGAATCCTAGAACCACAAAATCTGACCTGAGTGCTGGTGCTACTGAGCTAGAGCTCGCTGTCTGCAGATGCAGTCTCTCAGGCTTTATCTGTGTTTCTGTGAAGGTTCTAACTGCTGCTGTATTCACTAGCAGCATTCGTGATGGATGCATCAGCTGTCAGCATGCTAATAAGCATCATTAACTATCCTCAGCGCAGCTAAACGACACAGCTGCTGAAAAGGCAGAGGGGGCATGCAGCCTTGTGTCTGAGCTCTGATGGATACAGTCTGATGAGGGGAAAAAACTTAATGCCAAATTGTGGAGGCAGATGAGTTTAAGGGAGCGAGATTCTTCCTTAGGAGGTTTGCTTTAACGTTAACCGAGCATCAGCATGGGCTGCAGTGGGTTGGCATTAGCTTTGGATATTGTTTTTGAAATTGCAGCATGATGTTTCCAAGTGATGCATCATTTAAAGTGTACCCCTAACGTAGGAGAAATGTTTGTGTCTAGCTGACAGAGGTCGCTCTGCCTTCCTTTGGTTACGTGTAGGTGCAGGTTTGCTGGTAAGTTAACTCTTCTATTTTGGGCTGCTTTAAGAAGGTCATCCTCCCCATCTCCTCTGTCCTGGCCACATCTGAAGTACTGCGTGCCGTTCTGGGCTTCCCGGTTCGAGAGACAGGGAACTACTGGAGAAGGTCCAGCAGAGGGCAGCAAAGATGATTTGGGGGCCTGGAGCATCTCTCTTATGAGGGAGGGTTGAGAGAGCTGCGACAGTGCAGCCTTGAGAAGAGTGAGAGGACACCTGTTAGTGTCATTGTCTGTAAAGTGGCTGTAGGGAGGATGGAGCCAGAGTGGTTTCAGTCGTGCCCAGTGACAGGACAAGGAGCAATGAGCCCAAGCTGGAACACAGCAAATTTCCTTTAGAAATAAGGAAAAACTTCTTTACTCCATGAGTCCCGAAGCTCTGGAGTAGGATGCCCACAGAGGTGGTGGAATCTCCTTCTCTAGAGACATTCAAAACCCACATCCTGTGCAGTGTGCTGTAGGCAGCCCTGCTTTGGCAGGGGATTGGACTTCATCATCTCTTCAGGTCTCTTCTATTTCTTGACGACCCCGTGATCTTTATTCTCCACTGGTTTCAAGGTGCTCTCTCCCCTTTGTGCTAAGTGTTACACGCTCATTTTTAGACTATCTATGGACAGATATTAAGAACCTACCACTGCACTTGTATGATTTCAGAATGCAGGTCTTGTAACCAGTTCTTTCATGTGTGTTTCCTTAAACCAGTTGTTTCCTTAAACCAGTTGTTTCCTTAAACCAGTTGTTTCCTTAAACCAGTTGTTTCCTTAAACCAGTTCTGTCATGTGTTTTCACGTGTTCTTCCTTTACTGAGCAGTCCAGATTCCACGCCCATAAGGCTCTGGCAGGGCTTGGAATCTGGATTGCTCAGTAAAGACCAGCCTTCTGAATGCTTTATGTAATTCACAATAAATTAGCCCATTCACTAGCATCCAGCACAGCAATTAATCGTTTTAATTTTGTTTGAAGGAACAACTCCCACTCATGCTTGAGGGAGGACTGAGAAGACAAACAACATACTTAAACTGAGGTCAGTGGAAGTTAGGGCGTGAGATCTGTGGTACAGGGGGCAGTTGAGCATCCACTGGCCCTTCTTAAACTCGGTGTTAGGGATAGGAGCAGGCAGGGCTGCTGCTGAACTCTTCCTTGGTCCCAGGAGGGAGCACAGCATCTCTGCTTTGGGTGCCCTGGGGCCCCTTGCTGCCCTTGGCTCAGCGCACAAGGCAGGATTTGTCCTTGATGGGACATCTGTGGCTTAGCTCTCTCTTATTTTCAGAGCTTCATTTCTTGTTCCAGGCTATTTTATGCATCCAACAGAGTTTTAAAGGTTATGTGGGGCAAGAACAACGGTCTCTTTCTTACACGCACAACCGGCGTGTATCAGACTTGTAGAGTTGCTGGAAAACTTCAGTGAATGACCAAGTTTTGCTTTTCCTTTCTTGCTTCCTTTCTACAGCTGACATTTAAAAATTCTGAACAAATATCTGTAAAGGGCACAGAGTAAGCCCAAAATTATTAAGATGCAAAGATATGAAGCACAGTGTTGTAAATATTCAAAATGCAAGTCTCGTTTATCCTTCTCCTTTCTGTTCTCTGCTGGATTATGCTGGCCAGAGACAAACCTGACTGGTGTCCTGTTGCCCGCTCCTTTAATGGGAACCTCTGTTTTCACATGTGGTTAGCTTCTTGTTGTGCAAGAGGAATTCAGCGAAGGTGTTCTTTATCCTGAGGAATTTGAAAGGACGGCAGAGACCTAAAACATTGGCATTTATAGCAGCTTGTAACGTTCTTTTGTGATTCCAAGGCACCATAGCTGAAAGCAGGTGTTCTTCTGCACAGAAGCCACCACACCGCTTGTGTGACTGGCCCATCCGCCCGGGGTGTTTGGCCACTGAGTCTGCACTTCAAATGACATCAAGGCTGGAGAGGAGAAGTGTGGAAGGAACAGTGTTTGGATGTGTTAATATAGCCAAAGCAGAAGCTTTTTGGCTTTACTCCTGTATTTGGAGGACTCAGTTTAAAGTATGTGAGGAGCTATGGTTGCTTACAAAAGCACACATCACTGCTGAAGAGACCTGAAAGGCTTTCACATCTGCTTGTGCTTTCACATCAAATGAATGATGATCTACGAGGTCTCTTCCAACCTTGGTGATTCTGTGATTCTGTGAATGATTTCTGGTACCTCTGTTCCCCTGGTGTTACCGTGTCTGTTCCTGCTCTTCTCCATCATCTTGCCCCTGTTTGTTCCAGAAGGAACCTTCAACCTCCTGCATAGGGAGTTGGAGACATGCTTTGCATTTTGTCTGTGGCTGCAGAGCTCAACTCTGATGAGGTAGAAGTTATCAGGATTTTTTTACTACTTTATCACAAGCTTGCTGTGCTGGGTAGAAAAAATACAGCATCAGAAAACCTTAAGGAATGTTTTCGAGTGAAAACTGCTGGGTTCCATGGAAATCAAAATTGAGGGTCTTGGGAGGGAGTAAGCTGTGGAGTGAGATGCTGATAGGCAGTAGGTATCATAAACTGAAAACTCTAGCCGTGTGTTTTTCTAAACTAATAGCTAATTATAAAGATCAGTGGCGACCTAGAACACAGAATTTAACTCTATTTCATTGCAAGGTTTAGATTGTGTAGCCTTAAAGCTCCAGCACAATGAGCCACATCGTGTGAGACTGTCAAGAGCTATCTTTGTCCAGCAGAGAAATGTTCACATTATGATTAGTACACAAAAGTCATCTAAGATAACATTTTCAGAACCAGTGATCTCCTCTATCAAACTACTTTTCCTGTAGGTAAAGAGACAGTTTATGACTCTAATACTTGGGGTTTGGATAAGCAGTTTTCCTCACATAAAGGGATCTGAGTAGCATCAGCTACAAACGCAGGTCAGCTGTAGTTGGACTTCAGATGTTCTAAGACTTGCTGTTTAGCCAGTCTGGGATTAAATTATATCTAGGAACTAATTAAAAGACCCAAAACCATCCAGACAACTGAAACCCAAATGAAAAGCCCTAGAAGGTCTGTGGACTGGACATGAGTTGGGCAGGGCAACATCTTCTTTTGGGAAAACTGCAGTGGAATCCTCATAGGATGGAGTGCTCCTCTGAAAGGTCGTTAGGAATGAAATGAAGGTGGTGCTGCTGTGCCAGGGGGATTGGACTAGGTGATCTTTGGAGGTCCCTTCCAGTGCCTGATGATTCTATGACGACTAATGCAAAGCTATCCAAACAGCTGTCAGACAAGTGTTTTGGAGATGCAGAGACAGCCTTTC
Organism: Phoeniculus purpureus; assembly: GCA_028565055.1. Lineage (NCBI taxonomy): Eukaryota > Metazoa > Chordata > Aves > Bucerotiformes > Phoeniculidae > Phoeniculus > Phoeniculus purpureus. The sequence goes on along the minus strand of JAOXOE010030405.1, from coordinate 1,092 downwards.
TAATTCATTTTTAGGAACTGCTTTAAGCATAGTGAGGATCTGAGAATTAAGCCAGCCCTTCCTCCTTGGTTAGATCAGTGCTAAGTCACTCCTATAGTCTCCCCCAAAGCCTGCTCCCTGCAGCATCTTCCCAGCTCAAACTTAACTGTTTCTTCCTTGCTGTGGGTAGTGAGAGATGTTGGTGAGGTCACCTGGAGAGCAAGTCAGTGTGTGGAAGGCTGTGTGTGCTCCTGCTACTGGGGATTGACTGGTACCTTGTCAGTCCCACCGCCTGAGAGTAAATAAGTGGTTCAGTTCACGTCCTTCGTACCTTGACTGCCCTTAAAGTTGAAACTGAGTTCATGTTTTTTCCTTTGAATGTTTCATGCTTTGTAATGAAGAGTAACTGCAGGTAGTGGCACGCACACACTAAATCAGCCGCACTTTTTCCTCTTCAGAAACACTTTTCCCCCGGAGTATCCGGTGGCAGGAGCAGCGTAAGCCAGTCGCTGCGGTCAGAGAATGCAATTGCCTTCCTGGTGAAGTTTTATCTTGCTGAAACAAATACTTTAGGGTTAAGAACACTTGCTCACATCTGGTGCTTCCCGAGAATGGTTGCCTCTCCAAGAATAGCATGCAAACATGAAATCAGAATTGCAAGCAGATGTTTGCTGATATGGCCACAGACAACTTTTCATCTTCCTGCTGAATTTTCATGAATAACCATCTGTGGGGAATGCAGATTAATAGAGAGCAGAGATAATCCGTCACTGTTAATCTGCTAGCTTTACTAGGATGCTGGTGTGGTGCTCGCTGCTATAACCCAGCACCGCTGCGGAACGCTGTCGGCTGCACTGCTCTGGAACTGGCGTTTTGTGGTCGGGGGTTTTCCCAGCCTGGAAATAAAAGAGTGCAACCACCAGAGTCAGCAAGTTTGCTAATCATAGAATCATAACGGATTGGAAGGGACCTCCAAAGACCATCTAGTCCAATCCACCTGCAACAGCAGGATCACCTAGACTAAATCACACAGGAGCTCATCCAGGCAGGTCTTGAATATCTCCAGTGAAGGAGACTCCACAACCACCCTGGGCAGCCTCTTCCAGTGCTCCA
>JAOXOE010030404.1:0-13129 GCA_028565055.1 Phoeniculus purpureus | reverse complement strand
CTGTGTGACTTGGTCTAGGTGATCCTGCTGTTGCAGGCGGATTGGACTAGATAATCTTTTGAGGTCCCTTCCAATCCGTTACGATTCTATGATTCTATGATTCTATTAGAAACCGGTATTTTCCTGCCTCTTGTTGACAGAAGGGCAAAGCCTTACAGATTCCAGCTGATGTTTGTGGGAAGCCATCCTTCAAGTGCTCCTGCCCAATCTCAGCTAGGTTTTCCTCAGCAAGGAGCGATGCTGTGGCTCTGCGAAGTACAAGCACAAAGAAGTGCCCTTGGCAGGCTTTCCAAGTGGCAGGGCTGCGTGGCAGTGGTCAGAAACAATAGGAGCTGCTGCGCACACCTTTCACTGGTTGCAAGAAGAGAAATGACCAGCCAAAAGCAATTTGTGAAAGTCTAATTAGGCAAATCGGGTAGCACCACATCTCTCTAATGAATGTAGTTTAAGTTAACCTATTTCCCTTCAGTTGTTACCTTGCTCCTGTCCTACAAATGACCACTAATCTTCTCTCAGCAGGAAAGGTGTTAACTAACAGCTAAGTAGCAGCACCTTGTGAAGATAGAATCACTTGTAAGATAATAGTAATTGACTGTAGAGATCTCAGATGTACAGATTAGACAGTGCATCTATTTTACCTAGTGATGAGGAAGGTATCTCAGTGATTAGACTCAACTGTGATGAATCCTTTTTTTCTTTCTTTGACACAGATTCTCTTCAAGAGAATTCTGTTCCTGTACTACAGTTTCTCAGCTGTTAACTGTAATAACCCTGGCTTCTTCCCACTGGTTTTCAGGCTGGATTAGCATACTAGGTGTACCTGTACAAAACCTGGCATAAGCATTTTGAGCTTTCAACCTAGCACTGAAGCTAGTATCTTAAATCAGAGCCTTAAATGGCCACGGAGAACATGCAACTAAATCTATGGGATGGATGACAATACAAGTTCCCCTCTGCTGTATTGATTTAGTTCTATTAATGGGAAAGAGAGCAGAAAGGTGTGCAGTGTTCTCGTGAATGGTTTCCTAGCAGCAGAAACTCTCAAGCAAGGTATGACTAAGGTATTCCCAATGCCTTCAGCCAGCACTGATGTAATGATCCTATCATATAACAAAAATCAGTTAGTTCATTCCCCACTTTACCTGTTAAAAACATTTGTTCTCTTTTAGGTTCTTTGGCTACAGCCATGAACTAGTTCCCCCTCAAAGGTCCTAGCCTCTCCCTCCAAAAAAACCCTAAACCTCAAAAGTTGTCAGTCTCACTCATCATAACATCTTCTTTCATTAATAGATTCTTGACATGGAAGAGTTTTCTGGCCAGGCATTTTTCACACCCCAATAAGCTCAAATACAAAGTTGTTGCCAGCACGATTATTTAAATGTAAGAAGTAACACTACAGCACTTGCCTTTGTTGATTTTTTAATGTCAGCTCCAATGTGTCTGACACATGCAAGGCATAAATGAATATCTATACTTCTTTGGAATTAAAGGGTCCCCAAAACCTCACAGCATGGAGCATACGGCACTCACAATGGGTCGTGGACTGGTAATAATTCCCACCTCCCTCACTCTTCCCCAGACAGCTTTACTAGTGGGAGCCAAAAGAGTCTCCCCACTAACCTCAAGAGCAATTTATATTTCATATAAACCAGTCTATGCTATATTTGCTAATTGCATTTGTCAACTTCCCTTGCCAAAACTTTCTCAAGTAACAGAACAATTGGCAATGAACGTGGAGATCTATGCACTTGGGTAGAGAAAATGTTTTACTGTGCATGAGCTAAGGGTTATAAACGAAAACTTATTCCTTGTTTCATAGAGTTGGTCCATAGAGCTGCCTCAGCCCAGTGTCAAAACTGGCACCTTTCTTCTTCTTGAAACAACATTTTCGATGTATTTCCACTCAGCTTTTTTCTCTGCCTCCTAATCCTTTGTTCAGTGTTTCCTCGCAACCCAGAATCATCACACCATTCATCTGCATCAATCTGTCTGCCACTCACAGACTTTGCTGGGTCTGCCTCATCAAGTGCAGTCACTAGATTCGTGTATTTTATTCAAGTCAGTAATTGCCTTCAGCTTCACACTGTCAGTTTTGCTTGTGTTGATGTCTACTAGATTTTGGTCTACAGTTTCAGAAGTCTGTGCCGAGTTCCTTGAATCATGTAAATTCCAGCTCTGCCAATGATTTATTGGCCCGTCTTGCCTGATGCTGTTGCAATTATCTTCATGTATATGCAGTTTGCTGTTTATCATGGTGAAGGTGACACAGCTAGAACCTACAGCCATGTGCCCAAATGTCAAGGACAGGATTTATCTCCTCCAGCTTTGGGATGTGACTGAGTTTGAAGCAAAACTACTACTGACTCTACACCTCTGTGTGAAGTTGTCTAGGTGCGAAGCAGTATCCAGGCTTGGCAGCACCCATTTGTCCTCACACAAGCCTTTACTGCTCTGTGAGGTGCCCTTAAGATTTCTCTCTGGCTTCCATCCACAGGCCTCAAGTCCCTTGTCAATATAAGGTGTCTAGAGCAATTCTATTTATCCTACATCTGGCTAAAGCCAGCAGGTCAGCTGAATTGCTTTTCAGACTCCACAGTAGTGATTATGTTTGCATTGACTAAAGCAGGAGCTCAGGCATTTAACTCACATGTAGACACCTACGTGCAGACATCTTAATTTCAATGTCTTCATCTGGAGCTGATTTCAACCCTACAGGCTCTGTACTGTTGCCCAAACATACGGTGCAATTTGGACTGTCCAAATCATCAACACAAGGCTGGCAGATATGACATGACCTACAGGATCACTATTCAGAACCACATGGAATACCTTGGGGCATCGCAGATGGCACTAGAAATCTACATCTAGGCAACTGAAGGACGTTTTAGGCAACATAGATGGCTAAACAGGGCGATGGATTAAGTTCTACATCTGATAAGAGTGGTGGGATGAGGTTTTAATCTAGCCTAGAAAAATTCAGCGTGAAGAAGTTATATCCAAAAAGTAAAAATAAGCTTTTTTCAGAAATTCTTGAATATAGTTGTTATCAAAAAATAAACTGCCATACACAAGCTAATCACCTACAACCCCTCCAGAGCTAATACAAATATTGGTTCCTTCAGATTACGATTTATGCCACGTTAGTAGACGTGTCTATAGTATCTAGGACAAACGGACAAACTCACCTCTAGAGAAGTCTGTAATTCTCAACAGATTGTGAAAGTAACCCGAATAAATTTTCTGAATACCTAATATTCAACAGGCTAACAAGATTATATTCTGCCTTTACCAATCCCTAATGTTCTCTGATTCTGTGATTTACCCTTATGATTTGGTACTAATTACAAAACTCCCTAACTGTTAAAAATGTGAAAATATTTCCAGTAGGTGCCAACTTTATATATTCCAATAAAATGAGCTACTGTCAAATGCTTGTACAGCATCCATCACTACCAAGTAGGCAGCCAATAATATGACTTCCCCTTATAAATCCCCTTTGAGTGTCTACAGCTGTAACCAGTGTTGATGGGTTTTCGAACATTAGGGTCACGCAGTCATGGAATGCTTTATCATACATTGTTTTCCTTCTACAGCACTGAGCCTTCTGCAGACCAAGCTACCTGGGGAGGACCCAGATGACTGGAGATTAGCAAATGTGATGCCCACATACAGGAAGAGCCAGGAGGAACTGGGGAACTCCAGGCCTGTCAGTTTGACCTCAGTGCTGGGGCAGGTTGTGAAGCGCATCATCTTGAGCGCCAGCACACGGCACACACTGAACAACCAGGCAATCAGGCCAGGTCAGCACGGGCAGGTCCTGCCTGACTAATCAGATTTACTTCTGCAAAAAGGTCACCTATGTAGTGGATGAGAGAAGGGCTGAATATGTGGTCTAACTAGATTTTAGTAAAGACTTTGGCACAGCTTCCCGCTGTATTCCCCTGGAGAAACTGCCTGTTCATGGCTTGGATGGGGGCACTCTACTGTATAAAAACCTGGCTGGATGGCTGGGCCCTAAGAGTAGTGCTGAATGGAGTTAATTGCCTGCTGGTGGCCAGAGACAAGTGTTATTTCCCATGGCTCCGTCCTGGGACCTGTCCTCTTTGACATCTTTACAAGTGATCTGGAAAAGGGGATCAAGCATAGCTGCAGTAAGTTTGCAGACAACAGCAAGTTGAGTAAACATTGGTCTGTTCTCCCACACAGCAAGCAATAGGACAAGAGGGAATGGCCTCAAGTTGCAACAGAGGAAGTTTAGGTTGGATATTAAGAAGAATTTCTCCACTGAAAGGGTTATCAAGCATATCATGCCAAGGGAAGCGATGAAGTCACCGTCCCTACAGGTATTTAAAAGACATACAGATATAGTGTTGAGGTACGTGGTTTTGTGGTCACCTGGCAGCGCTGGGTCAATGGTTACACCTGATGATCTTACAGGTCTCCCACAATGAAAACTAATCTGTTATTCTGTGATTTGTGTTCACCTAAGTGGATAAAAATGTCACAGACGTTTGCAGAGGATGTAGCAGCTGGGATAGCATCCTGATAAAGAGAAACCTCTGCACGAGAATGATTGGTTTTTGTCTTTTGTTGTAAATCAAAGCCAAGGCTAGCCACCTTTCTGTAAACAGCAAATGGAAAGATGAAGAACTTTTCTTACTAATAACACCAGTATGAGTCACCTGCAGTCCGATAAGATATCCTGAATGTGTTACCAATCTTCATGATAAATCTACTGTCTGCATAGACACAAGAAAGAACAGCGTCTACTTGAGTACCATCTCCCAAGGAGTAAAGTAGAAACCAGTCTCTGTGTGTGATGACAACTCCCTTGCTCTTTTATTTTTTCCTTATTAGTTTTTCAATTGTATTGTGTGCGTGTGTCAGCACATGCATAAACATTGTCTTAAATAATTTTCTTCAAGTAAACAGCACAGAACTAATAGATATTTCAGGTTAAAATGGTGGTATTCAAAAGCAGTTAATGTGTATGATTTATCCATCACCTCTGTGTGAAGTCTTTGAAAAGGTTCTTTTGTTCTAAAGTTAGGGGGTGGAATAAGAACAACCACAATAATGTGCAGCAGTGAGATTTAAGGAGGAGACATTCAAATGGCATTCATCTAGTCAAACTCCACAAAGATGAACAAAGGCACTTTGTCACTTGTGTTTTCTGAATTGCATTGTCAAAGGGCTAAGACAAATGTTCAGGTCCAGATAAATTTTACTTGACTTTAAGAACCAAATGAATGTTCAATGTTTAAAGCAGTATTTTTCCTACCACAAATAGTTGTCTATCCCAAGCTAATCATGTATCTACTCTTTGCAAAAAACTGGGGACAGAGTTTTCCAGATTCACCTTGGCCTAAATTGAATGTTTTAGAAAAGCAGAACAGATCCCTGCTCTGCTTTTTGTCACTTCCACAAGGACTAAGTGACTATTTTAACCCTGACATCCAAGGGTCAGATGAGAGAGTCTGCACTTAGCTTATGTACTTTTCCATCCTGAGGAATCTTTCTCTTTCCTCAGAAATATTTGTATGTAGAGCTAAGATCACAGATAAAAGAAATGTAGCTCCTTAATTTTTTTTTCTAAGAAAAAACAAATTTAAACTAACTCAAAAAATGTCAAGCTCATCATTTGATTTGATTCCCCGCAATGTTAGCTTGAAAGTTTAATCATTTGAACTCATTGATTCTTTCTCAGCTGTGACCTCAATTTGGTTATTGCTTTGTGCCCTGTTCAATTAGCTTAGTGAAACTAGAGTTGGCCTTGAACACATCCAGAGATTTGGACACATCCACAACTTTGTTGAGCAATTCGTTTTAATGTCTCACTACCCTCTCAGCGAAGAACTTCTGCCATACGTCTAATCTAAATGCGTCCTCTGCCTGTTTAATGCCGTTCTGCCTAATGCTTCATCCTATCGCTACAAGCCAAGTCACTTAACCTTGATGCTACATTAATTAATTAATTAGTTTAAAACCTTAGACCTTTATGAGTTACCATTGACATATGCCAAAGAAAAGCAGTGGATTGTGGCCATTTCCACACCCAAGCCTACAGGGAGATAACTGAAAAAAGGATCAGAAGAAGAATCATCCATGAAGACATTCCTATGAGGCAAAGAAGACAGAACACTTTACAAAAAAATGTTCTTATGAACTTTGAGATGAACCCCAGGAATAGGCTGATATTTAAAAATCTTTTGCAAGACATTTCAATAAATTTTATCTAGGTTTTTTTTTCTGTTCTTACAATTCTCAGCTGCTTCAAAATAATCCTGTATTGCAGAGCAAACTGCTGCTCTAGTACACGCTGGACATAGGTTACAGATTTTCATGGCAGTGAAGTGTGATGTGAGCATACTCTGTGCAGGACAGAGTTAACTGCAGGAAATGAAATCCCTTTAATCTTTGACTCCTGCCCGTGCCAGTAAAGAATAAGCTCCATTTAGGGCACATTGCCAAATTTCTTTGGAAATAGGGGCGCTCGTCAGCATGAGAAATGCAGAGGACTCAGCAAAGAGCAACTTCACTGAGGTTCACTGACCTGTGAAAATCAGCAGAAAGGAAATAAAACCACTGTCACTCTCTGATACGCAAGGTTTTGTTTCACCTCTGGAAAGCTGAAGTGGCATTTCTGTAGCCACAAATGTCTAAAGAGATGATGGAGTGTCACCAGATGGCCACACCGTCAAGTCCCAGGACAGACTCTCCCTAATTAGCAAACTACTCGGGAGCCAAGACGAAAGAAAAACCAAGAAGGACAAAAGTTGACTCAACTTGGGGATTCAAACCAATTTTAATTTTAACTATAAAACCCCATTACCTAGTACAAACAAAATCACATCACCACAACAAAGACAGAGGTACAAGACACTATAACCCGCTACAGTTTCCAGACCAAGCTCTGGAGTCTCCTTTCCTTCAAGAGGAAACCTCAGAAGTCATTCTGGACAGCAACCTGCTATCCATCCTGCTTCACAGAAACAGTCCATCAGCTACTCCTCTAAGCAGCATGGAGATGGTTTATGAGGGCTGCATTCCTGCCATCCTATCCAGCTCAAGGGTCCTCAAAGTTGCTGCCATTTAAATGAGTAGTCCCTCCACTCCCTCCAATCATGCTGATGTTCGCAGGCTGCAGATGGGGCTCTCATGTCCACTACTGACTTCACCACGTTCCAAAGCCAAGGTTGTCTGAGAGGGCTTCCCATCCTTCCTCCTCTGCACAGAGCTGGGGCACTGTGTGGCTGTGTTCCCTCACTCCTACCCTTCCCCATTTCCCTCCCCAGAAAAACAATCCCAGGACCACCCAGAAAACACAATTCTAAAGGAAAATAATCTGTAAACTCCCCCAAACCTGCAAAACCTAATTTCCCCACACAAACCTATTTGTTCACAGAGGCACTGATTGCTTGAGCCAGAGATGGGTTCTGCTGGTTGTTGGAGGGAGTTTCTTTTGCAAAACTTCTTACAAGGGCTGTGCCAGCCCCTACCTCCAACTACTGAAACTCTACTTGGCTCACACGACAATGTGGAGAAAAGGAGGCAGCACATTCGATTCAACCAGTCCCTCTGAATACAACAAAAGAGTTTTGTGTGATGCAGTAAATACAGCACTTCTTAGTTCTGTTCTAGGTAAATATGAGCCATGACGAAGTGATGAGGATTTAGGACAGAGGATTCTTGAGACAGAGCTTTGGGACAGATCAGACACGTAATTCTCCATCCTTCCAGGTTTTCCTTTATTTTTTTTCCTATTTTTTTTTCCCTTGGCACTAGTGCCTACTGCTGTTCTAACCAAGGAAGATGGAATTCATTCTTTTATATCCTATGTGAGTCCTTGTCCAGCTAAGAAGTGTGATGGGTGGTAGAATTAGCATTCCTCACCAGTTTCTTCATTCTTTGTCTTGCCTGTCTGAGACTGTGCACTCACCGTATTCCCTCAGCTCTGACTTTCTCTTCCCTTGCTGTGAAGCAGGGCTGTTCCCTGAAAATCTTTGTTGTCTCTCTTTCACTAATCCACGGGAGAAAAAGTGAAGTCCTACAACTGGGAGATCTGTGATTGTTGTGCTCATAGGATTTTCCTCCAGGTTACTCTGCTACTGCACCTGCAGTCAGCGATGCCTAAGCCTGAGAGTCTATACTTTTCCATCCTTTGATCTCGAAAAGGAACATTTCTGCTACTGACTAATGCACATTTATTTGGGGGATGAGGAAGAGCAAGAATCACTGGGACTCTGCTAAAGGCATGTCACATTCTGTTACTGTGCTGCACTTGCTTCTTCTCTCTCATGTTAAGAACATCCAATTCTGGCTCCTGAGGATATTGGTTCCATACCAATGAAGCAAAAATAGTTCCAAAATGCCCAGGGGGTGAATATTTTTATGCCCTTTCACTTAGATGAGGCTGCTTTAGGATGCTGCTGACTCACACACAATATCTCTTGCATACTAATCAACGCAACAATAACCCAGGTCATTTGATTTCAAAGCATGTTCCCTAATGCGTTAACCTTTCGCTGTTAACCTGCAGTATCCCCCTTCATGCAGCACAAAGGGACTGAATGAGGCAATGGGAGGATGGGGAAAGGAAACCATAAATTGAAGCTAAAAGATGAGGCTTAGAATATTTGTATAACAATACATTTAGGTGCAGGAATGGATCTCTGATATCCTGAGTAACAGTCTGCTAGTTTAATTACAAAGTTATCCCTCCCTTCTGCTCCTTTTCTGGAGACAATGAAAGCCTAATGACAGTGATAGTCTCTCCAGCAGCCCTTTGAATATTTATACCAATTAAGACTTTGTCCTGCTTTCATACAACTTTCATAGAGTTTCATAAAGAGAAGAAACACCAACATAACATTTTGATAACCAACACTGGTTGAATAAAACCCTTTAACAAGTTCAAAATCGGCAGCACAGAAAAAGCTCACTTTGAAATCTATTCATCAGCTGAAAATCTTCTGTGGGAAACATTTGGGGAATCACTTCGTGTGCATATATATAGAGAGAGATATTCCAAACTGTATTCACAGCTCAGTTGCACTCAAAAAATGTGGAAAATAGTTTAATGAGTTCTGCATTAGGTTGGCTGCTCTGCTCTACTTACATATGTTTACGGTCACTCCATTTAAAGCTTTCAAAAGTAAATGCAAAGATTCTCAGGATTCAAAACTATTACTTGGATGATGATTCTTGTTTATTTTTGCATGAGCCAAACACCATCATTGAAAAACCAGATCAAAGTGAAAAAAATTTCATTTCCAAAGCAAGGAAAAGTATAAATCAGGAGAGGGAAGTAGACATAGTGTAAGATTTGTGACATATTTTCTTCCCAGCAGTGTTAAGCAAAAGAGCTGAGTTTATAGGAAAGAGTCTCTACCAAGACCACTCTTAATTTGATGGAGTGCATGGTCCTACTCTTTTGCAAGTCAAATTCAATGTAGTATTCCACACTTAGAGCTCAGAAATATCTCCTCTGTGATAAACACCCAAAAATGAGTCTATCGCATTTTTTTAATGACTTGCTGAGCTGATGGGGCCACTGAGCCAATGTTTAACATATGATATTAATTTAGAATTTTCCATGGAATGTATTTAGGGTATTTCTAGAGATGACTCAAATCTTAAGAGTGTATAAATCTGTTTCCTTCTATTTTTGTTTTTAGGAACTGATACTTCCTAGATGTTATATTAATCAGTTTTTCCCTAAATCGAGGAAACATCTAAACCTTTGGGGAAAATACTAGCTAGTGTTAAATATATATTTTTTAAAAGACATAGCTGCTCCCTATCTGTTGTTTGGTAAGGAAACGGAAACGTTTTTAAGAGTTCATTTTCACAGCATGAGATTAATTGAGAAGATCCTAACCAAAGATGACAGTGACAGCAGCATTTTATTTCTGGTTCCATTTCCAGCTCAGAGTCTGGTTCAACATAGCTTAGAATAGAATTACCTTCTTGGGATTTTTTTTTCTATAGTTTAAATATGGAGACTAAAATTATTATGACTCTAACAAAGGTTCTTCTGGTTGGTTTCAAAAGTTGTGTGCATGAATTCAGATTTTTCAGGTTCAGCACATACTGAGCCACATAATTGTGGGCAGGTGATGCCAAATACGCCTTCTAGCTCCGTATTTGCTGGAAATCAGGATGCAATGTATTAAAACACTGTAACAGACGTTCATTAGTAGGTTCATCATGATCTTAAGTTATAGAGATTCAGTGTGGAGCTGGTAAGGACCTGGAGTTCCCCTTTTTCCAAAACAACAGCCCTCCTACACAATTCTCTGTGTTACAAAACAGAAACCTTGTAACATTCCCCATAAAAGCAAGTAAATTAACTCCAGGGTGATGTAAATGTTCCAAGAGAACAGAAACCACATTTTCCATTCCAAAGTCACTTCACAGAATCACAGAACATCAGAGATTGGAAAGGACCTCGAAAAGCCATGTAGTCCAATCCCCTTGCCACAGCAGGATCACCTAGACCAAGGTGCACAGGAACATGGCCAGGTAGGTTTAAAATGTCTCCAAAGAAGGAGACTCCACAGCTCCCCTGGGCAGCCCCTTCCAGTGCTCTGTTACCCTCACTGGGAAGAAGTTCCTTCTCATATTTACGTGGAACCACCTATGTTCCAGCTCACACCCATTGCCCCGCATCCTATCACTAGATGACACTGAGAAGAGCCTGGCTCCATCCTCCTGACACCCACCCTTCACATATTTATCAACATGAATGAGATCACCCTTCAGTCTCCTCCGAGCTAATGAAACCCAGCTCCCTCAGCCTTTCCTCATAGGGGAGGTGTTCTACTTCATCATCCTCGTTGCTCTGCGCTGGACTTTCTCCAGCAGCTCTGTGTTCCTCTTGAACTGAGGGGCCCAGAATTGGACACACTGTTCCAGATGTGGTCTTACTAGGGCAGAGTAGAGGGGGAGAATAACCTCCCACAATCTACTAACCACCCCACTTCTGATCCACTCCAGGATGCCATTTACCTTCTTGGCTACAAGGACACACTGCTGGCTCATAGTCATCCTGCTGGCCACCAGGACCTTCAGGTCCCTTTCTCCTATGCTGCTCTCCAACAGGTCAGTCCCCAACCTATACTGGTATCTGAGGTTGTTTTTGCCCAGATGCAAGATTCTATATTTGCCCTTGTTATAGTTCATAAAATTCCTCCATGCTCAGCTCGCCAGCCTGTCCAGGTCCCGCTGGATGGCAGCAGAACCTGCTGAGTTGTCAGCCACACCTCCCAGCTTTGTGTCATCAGCAGACTTGCTGACAGTGCACCCTAATCCATCATCCAAGTCATTAATGAATAGATTGAATTGGACAGGTCCCAATACCAACCCTTGGGAGAGTCCACTAGACACAGGCCTCCTTGCATTGTAGACAGGTATTATACTTGCATATAACATAGATACATGGACATAGGTCATTTTGTGTACATACATCTAAAATAACATCTTAAAATGGAAACAAAACCTTTTGGACAAACAATCAAATTATACTTTATTGAGAAATTTCTAGTCCTGATTTCAAAATGAAATTAAATTAAAACATATTTGCTCCTATGAAGTATTCACCTTTACCAAATTCTGACAAATGTACTAAACTTTTCCACCTTTAAGACATTTTAATGTACAGATTTCACCTATTCTAAGTTCACAAAGTGCACAGTATCTTTATAGCATCCAGAGTAACTTGTCAGGTTATGAAATTCATTGTGCTAGACACTGTGTAACGTGTAAAACAGTGTAAAACTCTCTGGACAGGACTCAGCTGTCTTTTTACAGGGGTCAAGTGCAATGTGGGACACTCTAGTGTGTCCTAAACACGTGCAGGGGGACAGGACTGCAAGACCTAGAGTCTTCAGATGCAGCAGTTGGAAGCCTGAAAGGATGTCCTTCAACTTAAAATGATGCTGATCCCCTACATGCAGGCAACAAAATCATACCCTCCCTCTTGTGAAACACAGAGTATGCAGAAAATAAGGATTACAGGATTACAGACTATATCTTTAAAAGAAGACAGTGACAACAAAACAAGTACAGGAACTGTGGGAACATAAAAGGATGAGTACAACATCAGCCTAAGATCCAATTAGCCCATTAACCTCCATCTGGCAGTGGCCAACAGTCAATATTTTAGAAAGACAGAATAAAACTAGGGCAAATCTACGAGACACTTCCCTGCAATACAAGACTGTAAAATAAGATCTTCTTAATATAAGCAGATTAAATTACAATCAAAACCTAACAGTCATATACACTTTCCTTTATGAATAGGAAACTTTAAATAAATTAACTACTAGTAGTATTTCTTGAAAAGAAACACAAGGTTGGCTTTGCTAACTGGTTTCTGGCAGAAGATCCACCATTAACCTGACACCTTCCTGCAGTGGAGCAGCACGGTGGCAGAGGACTCCAGCTTTGTGCTAGCAGTGGCGGCTATTAAATGCTCAGTTGAGAGGGACGCAGCTCAAAACCTCTCCTTAGCATATAACAATAAGTAAATTTAAAAGCTTTCATGTCACCTAGACCAACTGCTGTGTGTGAGGAAATATTGTGTCTTTCAAAGATATATGAAATTTTCATCAATAGAAAACGTTATTATTCACACAATTAAAAAATATATATGTATATATATGTATTTCAGTTAAATGTCCCAGTTTTACCCGAGTTTGTCCTTTAGAGGCACTGGAAAATGTTGAACAACTTCTACACTGAAAGTTTGTTGAGATCTGATGGTGAAAATTTGGTAAGAAATGTTGGGGTTTGTTTTCTGTCTAGTTGCTTAAAACTCAATATATATCGTGGTACTAATGTTAATAACATCCAAAAACTTCCCCCCACCAAAATCCCCTTAGGATTCTTGTTGTACTTCTAATGTTTAAAACAAGTAAGTTTTGTGGCCTCTCAGATGGCAATCTTTGAGCTGCAAATGCCAGAATAATTGTTTTTTTTCACACACGTGGCTTTCTGATGATGACTTATCTCCCACAGCATCTTTGCAGCCAAAACATGGCAGTGTGATCTGGGTAGTGAGGTGGATGGTGAACTGGCTGCAGGATAGAAGCCAGAGAGTAGTGGTCAATGGGACAGAGTCTAGTTG
>JAOXOE010030403.1:0-13130 GCA_028565055.1 Phoeniculus purpureus | reverse complement strand
TCCAACCATCTACCCTACCTTACAAGTTCACCCCTAAACCAGATCCCTCAACACCTCATCCAAACGATCTTTAAACATGTCCAGGAGTGGTGACTCAGCCAGCATCCTGGGAAGCCCATTCCAGTGCCTGACCACTGTGAAAATATTTTTTAAATTTTATTAAATAAAATATTTAATAAAATCTAACATTTCAGAGGGTGCCTGGATTTTCAGACCTTTCACGAAGGAATAATCTCCCCTGCACAAGGAAGACTAAATCATCAATACTCTGCCCACAGTCATGCTGCCATTGCAGCAGAAGGTGGTGGGGAAGGAAGGATCAAAAACGCTGACAGATCGCTGTCTGTCAGCAATCAACTCCAAGTGCAGAGTTTATTTTGGACAGCTTTGATTTTCTTCTGAAACAGGCTTTTCTTTTTTTTTTTCCTATTTTTCTGATGTTATTCACATGGGGGGAAAACATAACATTACTATGCATATGGAAAAATACTTCAAACCTCAGTTCATGGATATTAAAACGAGGAGACTGAAGAGCAAACAAGAAGTAGTATCAACTAGCCTGAAAGCATTAAAGTGCACAACGCCGCCAAAATTTAGGTGCCAATGCTGCAATAAAAAGCAGTTATGGTCTCAATAATATTGAGCTGTGCAAAACCCAATAAAAACAGTGTCTGAGGGCACATAATGCTGGGTCCTTGTACAGAATCACCACTACCTCCCTTGTCTCTCCTCTGCTCCAAAACACATGCAGTAGTACGTGTGCATGTGCACACACACATGCATACACACACACTCCATATATTTTTTTCCATTGGGAACTTCAATTCTAAGAAGTTCTAGTTCCCTTTTAGCACATAATTGTTGCTTTTTGTGAAACTGGCTGCTGTTCCAGAATCTGGGCCAAAGAGTAGATATAAATATCCCTTCCCAGAACATAAAATATGTAAGAAAATGCTGTCTTACTGCATTATCTTTTCCAGTGAGTGCAACACTTCTGAAAAGAACTAAAACAATGCGAGATGCACAGGATCTCACTGCCTTCAACAATTGTTAAACTCTGAATATTACAGAAAGTATCTCATTTCTCAGAGCTGCAACCCCTGCACCAGTCAGCATATGTGAGACGTGTTCTGCAATGAGAAGTGGGTAGTAATAAATATATCACTGTGTGGAACTTCACACTGACTACTGCTCCTTGAAATCACTGTAAAGCAAATGTGTTCTGAGTAATAATATTGTCTTTACTTAACTGCTAAGCAATCAGCCAAACCTGGTATTAAGGACTGAACTCACATTTTCCACTTTGGGGCTTTACCATCATTCCAACACCCTTTAAGGTAAGTTAGATACCGACGGCATCTGTAGCACTCACAGCTCTTGCTCTCCATGTCAGTACTGCAGTCCTCCACCTGTGTCCACAGCTCTGCCCTGACATGACAGGGAATGGTATGCAGCTACCCGGGGAAGACGTCAATTCATCAGGGCTACCTCGGGTAAAAAGCAGCATCAAAGTACTGGATAAATGGATGAAGAGTGCAATGAGAGAAGGTGCCCTCATTTTTCTAAAATTCAGTTTTCACAATAAAAGGATGCTCGTGAAAGAGGAAGAGCCGTAATATGCCGCTCACATCCTGCACTAGGAGCCCCAAAATGGACCCAGCACCCTAATGTGTCTCACCAGTGTTGAGTAGAGGGGAAGGATCACCACCACCAACCTGCTGGCTAAGGCTCTTCCTAATGCAGCCCTGGATGTCAGTGGGTGGCCTGAGCACACTTTTTTCTTTTGTTCTGCTTGGTATCTTCCAGGACCTACAAGTCTTTTTCTGTAAAGCTGATCTCTGGGCAGTCAAGCCTGCAGCCTGTCCTAACATCTGGGGTTACTCCTCCCCAGGGGCTAGACTCAGTGTTTTCCTTTGAACCTCACATCATTTCTGCTTGTTCATTTCTTCAGCCAGTCTGAATGGGAGCGCAACCACAGGGTTTATGGACTGCTCCTCAGAATTTTGCATGAGGATGTTACAGGAGGGTTGAAAGCCCTGCTAAGCCAGAATCTGACATCAGAGCTCAGGAAGCTTCTGTGGAGTTCACATTTTGTTCTTTGTGCCTTAACACTCTGTCCTTTTTCCTTAGACAGTAATAACAAAACTACCTGAAACCCACTGCCTTAGAGTTGTCTCGCACGGTTTACATCAATCACAGCTAGAACCGCTGCAGATGAGTAACTGGAACAAGCCTGACATAAAGCCTCAGTGCAAAGACTACTCATCTGCAAACCAATGCTCATCATCTGGTCCCAGTTTCTGTGGTCAGCCGAGTTAGATTATGTGATCATAAGCCTGTTTCCATGCATACAAAGGAGTTTTATTCTCCAATTATCACAACATGACAGACATAACAAACTCCCAGTCTGGAATATCACAGACTGCTTACTGCATCTTAATCACTTTGGATTCAAAATTCACTTTAGCAACCTAAGAGCTTCAAACTTTTGTGCACTGAACTGTTTTCTGTAACACGTTTTAAAGATGTTAATATGCAGAGCTCAGAGAGAAGGTGATGCTTACCAGATTCCAAATGCTGCCGGATGGTTTTAATTACACACAGTTTTATGATTTTCATCCTTCACTGCCATATATGGGTATTCCAGCTCAGCTCGTGAAAAGTCTGGGCAGCTTAGCTCAGGAAAGATCAATCATGTTGGAAACACCATTGTATCTGTGCACCAATTTGCCATCTTCATTCAGGATTTAAACCCCAATTTTTGGTTTTTTATCTGTCTGGAAAACGTTTAGTGTAAAATCTTTTTAAGTGCTTGTATTGTTCATTTTTAATTTAAATTTTTTAATTAAGTTCAGAAAGATGCTGACTTCTTTGAATTTTAGGTCAGTTTAATAAACCCTTGGCACAGAAGATGATGCATTTATTTGATTGTATTAAGACAAGCGTTTGTATTCAGCCCAAGGAAGCTTATAAGACATCAGCTTCATTTTTTACCATGTGCTCTCTTACAGTATGCAGTGGAAGAGCAGGATGGCTGACAGACAGCCAGGCTACCTATAGTTTTGCCTCAAGCTGACACTCATGGACCTGCCATCAGTGCTAAGAATGGTCACCCTCCATCTATTTTACTCTGTGACTTGACTCTGTCTTTAAAAGTAACGGGTTTGCAGTTAATCTGCAACAGGGGCTACTTCTGAATGGAATTTTGAGCCAAGCAGGAGATCTCCAGGATGGCATTTCCAATGTAAAACATAAATTGATCTACATGCATTTTACTGCATTGCTTCCAACCCCTCAGTCCTGCTGGCAGCAAGTGCACTCCACTTACTGGTGTGAGCGAAGACTCCTTAGCACTAAAACAGACTGTCGTCAGTAAGAACATTCCAAAGAATACTTTATGTGCCTTTTGAGCATCTGACTGGGAAAGTTTGTAACACTGGTTTTTGTGCTATATTTCACTTCGGCAACCTCTAATAACTTTATTCCAGAAATACTCAAAAAATGTTATTAATAAACTGCAATCTGTGGGTAATCGTTAAAAGAAGTAGCAAAGTGTTTACTGAACTAATGAGCCAAATACATTTCTCCCTTATACCCAAAATACGGTTAAGAGCTGTTGAAAGCAGCAGAAGGACACATGTAACAGGGAAGACAAATTTTATCCCAAGGACTCACTCCTCCTCTGGAAAGCCAGTAAGTAAATTAACAATTTCACAAGGCAGAGCGTCCACTGCAAGCAATGGCTATAACAAATCAACCCATTTAAAATACACTACGTGCCGGTTACTACCACACAAACAAAGATAAATCCACTGCCTACAGCTTATGCTCTGGGATTTTCAGAGTTCTTCATCTCAGCCTGTGAACAGGTTCTCTGATGGAATCAAAACAATCCTCACAGAAGGGTGCAGTACATTGCTGACATTAAACGGCAACACCTGGTTGCACCTTCCAGCCTTACCTGGCCATTCCAAAGGATGCCTGTGGATCCTAAACTGCATTCCTCCATCTGAGCCCAGGTAACAAAGTGAAGAATGAAAAAGAGTTGATCTTTACAGGACAGATCCTGAAAAGAGCATCCCTGCTCCCAATCACAAACAGTATTTCTACAAAAGCTGCCTTCTGGACCCAGTCCACACAGCCCAAGTTCGTAGGCTTTAGCTGCGTGTTAGCACTATTGTATAAGCTCCACGAGGTGCATCCGTCCTCTCCCTTCCCCTTGTCATTTGAAGGAAAGGGGTTTTAGAAGCATGTTCTCAAAGTCCCCATCAGTCTCAAGCAGTTACACGCAACCGTCTGCCTCTTCTCCTTTAATCAAGGGTTTATCTAGGTTCAAAGAGCCCGTGTTAAAACATATAAAGCATTACGTCCTTCAAGCTCAGCTATTTGCAGCCACTCCCCTCCAAAGGGTACAGGATGCCGAAGCCCCATCCTCCCTTCACTTCCTTCCTTGCCTTGTCCATGGGAGGATTCCTCAGCACAGCCACAGCCCCGCAGCGTGGGGCAGGCTGATGTAAACAGGAGAATCGTTAAATCCTAGAAATGACAGCAAGGTAGCCACAGCAACGAGCGCAGCAGGAGCTCACTGGAAGTGCTGGCATTTGTTTACTCAGTATTTCTCCCTCCCGCATGACTTCCCCACAATTCCAGTTATTTTAGAGCAGGCAAGACAGCTCCATGACATTCGGCTGGGATGAAACTACCTTTAACCTAGGATGAGCAGGTGGTGGAGAGCTGCTATCACTACCTCTTCTCATTCAGGCTGGTAAATGCCACCACAGAGCAGGGGCACAAAGAAAGTTCTGTTTTGTCAGATGCTCTAACAGCCCACAACCCTCCTGGTGGATGCTGGCAGCTGACCTGCAACTCCATCAACTTACAGCAAGGACCCAAACCATGCCAAAGTGGCCCCAGTACCACAAGAACAAAAGGGTACTTAAAGGTAGCTTTGTAGTCTGGTCCATGCTCTGCACATTGAGTCCTTCACAACACACATTTCATTAAATAGCAATGCTTCTAGAGCACTAGGCTCTAGAATCTTGATTTTTCTACTAATAATTAGATAAAAAGCAGGAGGAAAAAACCCCATCCTTGTACAGAAATATTTATTCACACTCTGTTTGAAGAATTTTAAAAATGCTTCCAGTCAAAGAATTGCAAGCTACTGTATTAGTTTACATTTGCCTGAACCCTCTAGAATTTGTATTTTCCAAGGACAGTAGAGGAAGGAACACAAGAACTGGACAACTCTAACAGAAACCTAAAACGCTGCTGTGTACTAAAGGTTGGAACCTGTTCTCCCTTGAATGCCAACAGAACAACCTCCCAAAAAGTCAAGAAGAATAAAATTCTTGGGCAGTCGTAAAAGCTAACTAGGCAGCTACTAGATCCTACTGCAAACCATCACAGACCTCCTTACTCTTCATAACACTTTGGAAAATTTCAGTGGCAATGAAAATATAAGACACAAATCTTAAGCTGTGAAAATCAAGGGTAGGCAAGTAAGAGGCGGAGATTCAGAAACCCACCTGGGTAAGTTCCTGTGCAACTTGGTCTAGGTGGTCCTGCTTTGGCACGGGGATTGGTCTAGATGATATTTTGAGGTCCCTTCCAGTCCCTAATGATTCTATGATTCTATATTCTTACAGCCTCACAAAAGAGAGAAGAACCTGTTGGGGCTCTTCATGAAGGTGACGGTGCAGTGCCAGAGGCTCTAGGGTGACACTCTGACGTCCAACCTAGTCAAAAACACTGGCCTTCTGGTGATGCAGGGAAGGATCTTCATCACCTATACTCAGATATTTAATATCATGATCCAGGGTCAAAAAGAGCACCTCCCATGTGTTTGCTCCTCACTGCAAAGCAGCAGTTTGTTCCCTTGCACAACCGTAATTCAGGTTCATGTATCTCCACAGCCTCCCTGGGCAGCCCATCCCAGCGCTCTGTCACCCTCATTGGGAAGAAATTCCTTCTCAGATTGATGTAGAAACTCCTATGTTCCAGCTGACACCCATTGCCCCTTGTCCTATCACTAGATGACACTGAGGAGAGCCTGGCCCCATCTTCCTGACACCCACCCTTCACGTATTTATAAACATTAATGAGGTCAGCTCTCAGTTTCCTTTTCTCTAAGCTCAAGAGACCCAGCTCCCTCAGCCTTTCCTCACAAGGGAGGTGTTCTACTCCCTTCACCATCCTTGTGGCTCTGTGCTGGACTCCCTCCAGCAGTTCTGTGTCCTTCTTCAGCTGCGGAAGCAGCATGAAGGTAGAAGCCACAGCTGACATCCATCTGAACACGAAATAACAAAACTTGTGTATAACTGAAGTGCGCATCAACAAAGCGGCCAGCTCCCTACTCTCATGCTCGCTCACAGTCTTTATTTCGGCACTGGCCACAAGACAAAATATTTGCTCCTTTTTTCAAGAATTATCCATTACCTCTTGTTTCCTTCTCCACATGACACTAACACTTCAAACCACTCCATGTGCCCTCACACAACGTGCTATTCCAAGGAACAGCTGCACTCAAAAGATGAGTTACCTGGAACGCAGGAAAAAGATGTGGCAAAAAAAATACAAGTAATTCTTTTCAGATGTAAGACACAGTACAATGGCAGGAATAAAGTGAAATTCCCCTTCTCCAAATTCAAAGTAACGACATCATTGAAATTCAAAGCATTCAAAGACAAAAATAAATCCTTTCACCCATCTCACTGGCAAAAATTCAAAAGCATAACAATAGGAAGGAAATGACCTCAAGCTTAACCTCTTTCCTGAAAGTCTTATTAATCTTCCTCCATAAAATGATGTTCATTTCATTCCTGTCTACACGTCAGGCTTCACATAGCCTGTGTGAAGTCCCACAGCACAAGGGTGCAGCACAGGTCACCAAACAGCTCTCCAGGCTCACCTGGACGCCAGATCCTACAGGGCACACGTATGCAACCCTTGGGTGTTCCTGCAACGCACCACAAAAGACCAGCTACTGCGATAAAGGCATCGCGTTAAAAACTAAGCTGGAGAAGAACACCACCGATACTTGATCATATTATAAAGGTTTGGAGACTGCATGAGATGGAGACGGCCTGATCCTCAGTGGGAGAGCCAGAAGCAGGGGCCACCAGGCAGGGGGCAGTTTGGAAATTCAGATGCAGGCTATCAAAGGCTACTGAATTTGGACTACGCTTACCATCTATCATGCTAGACTAATTCGGCAGGTTATCAAGTTATAAAGATTAGAAAACAGCAGGATAGCAGAGTTCCAAGTAATACACTGAGGAAGAGATGAGCTCATCTCTCTCCTGAAGCATCACCTGTAACATTTCAGAAATCTTTTGTTAAAACTCTCATGGAGACTCATCTAACCACCTTCATAATTCCTTCTCAATACATTTCTCCCTATACCTGTTCCCCACCATATCCCCAAACACAACCCAAAGCTCCCACAACCTTGTAGCCTAAAGGAGGTGATTTCCTCCTTTTAACAGTACTGAGTCCAAGAAAAACAAGGGCTTTTACATGTAAGCATCCTAGAGGCTGGTTGTTCCGCAGCAGGACCGTTAAGCCAATCTAGAAACACAAGCCATTTTTTTCTAAGTAACTCTAAAGGTCAGTTTTGAGGTAAATACCATTAGAGCTCATTTTCTTTTTTAAAAAAGGAAAGCTGCATCAAAGCTTCTCTGTGTCATATTCAAACTGCTAGTCTAAGTTTATTGTGGAATGTTTTTCATCATCTTCCTTCTCGAGCGCAGCCTTATATGGTGTCAGATAAGCACTTGTCTGCTGGCAGCGCAGGAGCTGCTGAGCTTGCTCGAGCGACACGCAGCAGAGGATGGGAGCTTCCCAAGAAGAAAGGACATGCGCTTTTATCTGTGTTCCCACTACCAGGCTTTGCCAGAAAAGCTAGAAAACATAACAAAGTATTCCTGCTGTGGAAGACATGATCCTAGCAAAGCTGTGCTTCTGTCAACACAGCTCATCCGGTCCCCAGCTTGGTTCTGTTGGTAAATAAACATCACCAACAGAAGCCCAATTTTGCTGGTGCAGCTGAGCTTACAGAGGCAGCTTTCTCTAGCGGGGCTGACCTGGTACAGATCATACGTACCAATCTCACAGCCAGAAGTGAGGGGTCACTTATTTCACGGTCTTCATGCCGGTTTTGTATGAACCAGCAGCACCTGGTCATGTCTGCAGACATCCGATGCATTAAGGTACTGGAGAAACAGGGGCGGGGGAGAGGGGGAGGGCTGCTTTCTGTTTGGTTTTTTTCTGGTCAAACAATTCTGAAGTGGAAACTGGAAATCACTTCAAAAAGGGCTGGATGCTAATGGCAGCCTTGTCGAGTCTGCCACTGGAGCCACAGCCTCAGACTTCTCTCTCCTTCGTTGCCTCAAAACATGCAATTGGAACAGTTCGTCCCCTGCAAGAAGATCACGACTACAATTCAGGCTGCTGCTGCTCTCTGACCACAGAACACATTTTCACTTCCTCAGAACTGAGGCTACTTCAGGTTTGGACAGCACAGAGTAACCCCTAATACAAAGGAAATCAGATTAGATGATATAAAGATCTCTTCTGGGTTAATTTCAGTAGAATTCAGGCTGTTCTGAGAGCCACTACTAGCCCATAAGCTAGCCTTGAGCACGCTTCAGTCCACGTGTAATTCTCCTGTAACTGACGTACCCTTCAAAAAGAGGTTTTCCTTGTGGAACTGTCAGTAAACTCGCTTGCCACAACTGAGAGATCTTAGAATAGATTCGAGATGACTGTGTGCTATTTTAACTACTTTTTCTGTTTGCTCATCTAAAAATAAACCACCCATTTTGAATCCTTATGAAACGTACATCTGCTCTTCAAACATCATACGCACCACTGAAATGAACACACGTGTAAAAAGCAAAACAGGCTGGACATTTTAAAAACATTGATGCTTTAAAGACACACACAAGACTACTTTAAATTTGTATTTTATAACTACTGCAACTGTCTTTTCTTCTATTTGTACTTACGACGTTTTCAAATCAGATACCAACAAACAAATACCCTGGCAATCATCCATCAAAACTTACTGAGCCATTTTGCTTGATAATCTGCTCACCTTTTTCTCCAGAGCATGTTTGCAATACGCCTCATGCTGTCTACCCATGAAGCAGAGCAGAGTTTATAACCAGCATTATTTGCTTTTACCCATCTACAGGTTTGCAGAGAACATTTTGTAGTCTCATAGAATCACAGAACATCAGGGACTGGAAGCGACCTCAAAAGATCATCTAGTCCAATCCCCCCGTCTTTCCTCTGTGTCCATCCTCCTGTTCCCTTTTTCTTTGTTCTATTCATAATGTAGAGGAAACCACCCTACTTTATATGAGATTTACAGTAGCACTGGTACGTTATGACTGAAAACCCTTTCACTGGTAAGATGGATACCTCAAGAACTATCTAAGACAAATATCAACCCTATTACATGAGAAAGAACTTATTCATGGTGAGGGTGACGGAGCACTGGAATGGGCTGCCCAGGGGGGTTGTGGAGTCTCCTTCTCTGGAGACGTTTAAGACCCACCTGGACATGTTCCTGTGCGACTTGGTCTAGGTGATCCTGATGTGGTGGGGGATTGGACTAGATGATCTTTCAAGGTCCCTTCCAATCCCTAACATTCTGTGATTGCCACTTGTATAATGAACTACAAAAATGTCTGCCCTAATTATCATCAGCCATCCCAGCCCTAATTATGCACAGCCATCCTATTTCTCATGCCCTACAACCTAATAATTACATGAGAGGACTCAGAAAATTCACATAAATTTTGAAAAATTTTTGACAAGTATTAGTTTCCTTTTTCCATCCCCCAGTTCTAAAACTAAGATGAGGACATGTCTATTGTAAGAAACTAGAATTTGTTAACAAAGTTTTCTACTTAATAAATTTATCAAGTCAAAATGCCCACCTGACAATCTCAAAACTGCTGGAAAGCAAGAACTGATCACAGTGATCAGCAATAATATTTGAAGTGCTGATCAAATATTATCTGAAATATTATTTGAAATAAATTAGAATGAAGTCCCATTCTAATTTATTTCAAGTGACACAATTTCCTTAATTTCTGCAATTACTGTTCCAAAACTTGACCTCAATTCACTAGTGCATTATCCACTTGATGTGCTTGTGTCCATTCATACTCTAACAGACATATTATTGGCAGAAACATTTACATTTTGGCAAGCTTTAGAAAACATCCATAAAGCACAAAAGGTTAGTTCAATCATTTCAGACCAAGAACTGTTACCTACTGGATGTGCAACATCTTG
Organism: Phoeniculus purpureus; assembly: GCA_028565055.1. Classification (NCBI taxonomy): domain Eukaryota; kingdom Metazoa; phylum Chordata; class Aves; order Bucerotiformes; family Phoeniculidae; genus Phoeniculus; species Phoeniculus purpureus. The sequence goes on along the minus strand of JAOXOE010030403.1, from coordinate 2,822 downwards.
AGACAAGCTCTCCAGAAACTGCAGAGACACAGATAAACACCAGTCAACAATACGCAGCTCTACTTGAAAACTGGAATGGGCTGCCCAGGGGGGTTGTGGAGTCTCAATCTCTGGACAGGTGTAAAACCTGCCTTGATCTAGGTGATCCTGCTGTGGCAGGGGGATTGGACTAGATGATCTTTCAAGGTCCTTTCCAATACCTAATGTTCTGGGATTCTGTGATCATCACTCATCAAATTCATCACCACAAGAGCTGTGCCATTCAGCATGGGCTTGAACTTCTAATCCTCAGTCAATATCACTACTGTCAATAAACAAACCACAGGCCCAAACTGATTAATTTTATAAAATATATGTATATATTTTTATAGTTAAATAGTTAATGATTCTGTCTAAGTTCTGGAAAGACTGCAAACTAAAAGGCTAAGTTCAGCAACGACATTAATTCTATAGAACTGACCTGTCACGTGCAACTCGGAAGAAAGTTCAAGAGATAAAAGATGTGTATTTCATCTTAAGACCCAGTAAGGTCATAGTGTCCCAATGAGCTGAAATCTCATTTGTGGGAAGCTCTTGGGTGAAGAGCCAAAGAGTTGCTCCACTGCCAGATGGCAAAAGTTCAGTTGATGGCTGTGGAGGTGAACAAGTGTGAACAGAAAACAGCTTCAGTGTTTCACTCCTTGCATGTGCACACTCTCTGCCGGTTATGACAAGAGGCTTTTTGTGCAGGTGAGATGAACCGCAGAAGGCTTCCCATAAGATCTTTTTGTTATTACAGACAGTCAGTAGCCAGGGTGTTAGAGCACAAAACTTTCTGAGCCACAGAGCCAGCAACATACAAACAGCTGACCCAGCCATTGCACACAATGATACCGTCAGCTGCTTTTATGGCAAACTATGGGTGGTTTTATGTTGCTTTTGATAGGAAGCCCCATGTTTAGGTTTCCCAGAGCTCTGTGTTTTTCCTTGGAATGAAACAGCACGGAACAAAACCAGTGCCAGACACATGTGTCCTGCGAGGGTTCATCTAACTGCCCATCCACTCCTGTATTTTGAACCCTCGTACTATTACTTGATGTTTATTTAGCCTTTTCTGGGTTGGGGTTTTTTTGGTATGTGAGTGTTACTTACTGCTAGGGATAAAGGGATGAAAAACAAGAAGCCCTAGATGCAGTATAACTGTGGAACAGATAAAATGTCCAGAAAAGGGGCGGGTTGGGGGTGTTCATACATACAGCAGCTAACATCCAGGGATTCAGGATGTTAGTTTAGGTTCTGCCTTCTCACAGGACTGATGGTTTGAATCCTGAACTACTGCAATAGCACAGATACCTCTGTATTTCCAGTACTGGGGCATCTTTCAACACTGGGTGGAGACAACCAATTCATCACTGAAAAACTGCCTCCAGATTCCTCAGCTTCACTTTGATTCACTTGATTATTTCTTGTAGTTTCTGACCTTGTCTGATCAATGTTCACGCTCTGCTCCAGCCCTCTGACAGTCAAAGTACCAGCCAGCACTTTATTCTCAAGTGTTCAAGTCCATTCCCATGGCTATTACAGAAAGATTTCTAAAATGTTTTTCTTCTCTGCCAAGAGATTACTCACTGGCTTTCAGAAATCCTTCTTGCTGCTCAACGTTGTCAATAAAACACATCTCTGCAGCATGCAACTTGTAAGGCTCCTGTGGGATTGAACAGTCCCTTAACAGCTGTTATTTTTTAAGTTTATCTTCAATATTATGAGCTGTTTAAACAGAAATGCAAACTAGTCTATTGTTGTCCTCTGGCACTAATAGGTTTCTCAGGGAATTTATTAGAAAGTCAGACAGCTTGCTGGTTTGGAATACAGAAAAATATATTTAATCAAGACACTGTTGTCATAGTCCAACTTTTCAGTAAGCCAAACGTAAAACCTACTAAGAGAAGGAGGAAACAGCCCAAGAATACAGGTTCTAATTCAAGATACCAGTGCTTTCCTCTCACACCTCTATGAAATGGCGAGCCCATTAACTGCGATATTGCGGATACCAGGGCGTAAGCAAATTCTCCTTCCCTTTCTACGAACCACACAACCTCTGGCTTGAGTAAGCATCAGTACCTTCCTGGTTTATTTATATGTTTATATGGTTTTTAAGGCATTGAAATGGCTGATATAGTCTCTCAGCATAAAGGGAGCACATCCATGCAAGCAGTATACTAAGGAAGGCTATTTAAAGGAATATGCTGAATCACTACCCTTCACTACCTTTGTCACCATTACCACTCATTTCCCTGGCCAGTCACATGCTCCACCTTCCTCTCAGTGCGTCATGACAGCAAGATATAGTGGCAGATTCTTCATCTTGTAGACTATCCAAAAGTTCTTTCAGGCACTTTACAGCACCTCTTGGCTGAAATTAGTTTATTCCAAACACTTTGCTGTGAACTGGCACAGAAGTAGACCTAAACATTATCACATTTCAAAAATCATCAGTTAGGACATTGCTATTCACAGAACCACAGAACATTAGGGATTGGAAGGGACCTCAAAAGATCATCTAGTCCAATCGTTCCAACTTGGTCACTTAGACCAAGTCACACAGGAACATATCCAGGTGGGTTTTAAACGTCTCCAGAGAAGGAGACTCCGCAACTCCCGTCCAGTGCTCTGTCACCCTTACTGTCAAGAAGTTCCTTCTCATATTTATGTGGAATCTCCTGTTTTCCAGCTTACATGCACTGCCCCTTGTCCTGTCATTAGATAACACTGAGAAGAGCCTGGCTCCATCCTCCTGACACCCACCCTTCACATATTTATAGACATTAATGAGGTCACCCCTC
>JAOXOE010030402.1:0-13130 GCA_028565055.1 Phoeniculus purpureus | reverse complement strand
TGAGGGGCCCAGAACTGGACACAATTTTCCAGATGTGGTCTCACCAGGGCAGAGTAGAGGGGGAGAAGAACCTCTCTCGATCTGCTAAGCAAACCTGCCTGCATCTCTCTTATGTATTCTTTTTTTATCTTGAGCTTCTCCATGTTCTGTTCAAGCACTGCAGTTTCTGCAGCCACAGGATGAATTAGATCAAGGAATTTGCTTGGGGCTATGAGAGGGGCAAAAGGAATAAATATAGGGATATTTTTGGTCTGGATCATCTTCCATATGTAAGTCAATCTTTATTCTGTGTTTTGTGTCAAAATCAAGATTAGCAGAATTCCCCCCAGATAAGATCTTTTGGTCAGGAATGGTTCTTGACATCTTGTCAGGAATCTGACACCTTGTCAGATCATCATTGAAAAGCTATCAGAAATATATGCAGGGATCATCAGAGTTAATTGCGTTCCAACTTGTTGTCCACACGGGACAACGTTTTTCATATCTCTGGGGTGTATGAAGGAAGCATCTGTGTGATGAAAATAACAAGCAAACAAAACAATCTATTCCAGCAAAATCCCCAGGAAGTTTGCTGAGGAGGTGAGGAATCATCACAATGCAAGAAGAGGACTTCTAGTTAGAGAGAACAAGGAAAAGTCTTTTCAGCCCATCAAGATGAACTTTTCTGGTTTATGCACAGTCAGTCTGGGATGTATAAATCACAGAATCATTCCAGTTGGAAAAGACCCTTGGGATCATTGAGTCCAACCATCAACCCTACTCTACAAGTTCACCCTTAAACCAGATCCCCCAACGCTGCATCTAAGCATCTTTTAAACTCATCCAGGGATGGCGACTCAACCACCACCTTGGGCAAAACAGAGGCAAGAGATCTAACAAGGTCAGTATTCCATTTTAATGGATCATTTGTAGTGGAGTGGCAAAAGCATCTGGTTTTGTTTGTTGTCAGCAGTCTGGAAGGGGACAAAATATCACTCACCAGGTACATGGACAAAAAAACTGCTGAAGTGATAAATGGGAAATTCACTTTTGTTCATGTTTTTGTTGGCTGATTTAAATCTTCGAGAAAGGCACACGTGTTTGAACCACTGCTTTGTGTTTTGGTTTCTTCCAATCCGCAGAGTTTTGTGGGGTTTGGTAGACAGCTGAAAAATTTGGATGCAGGGTAAGAGGCAAGTTTTAGAAAATGATAATCAAATGACTTAGGAACTGAGCTGGATAATGATCTGGGTTTGCTCTCTCGTTAGGACGCAGTGCCAGCGAGGTTTTGGATTCATGACTATGGAATTTTTTAATAGCGTTTACAGAGCTGTTATTTTTTATGTCAAGACGCACCGTGTTGGTCTTTCAAAATTATTAAGTAGCCTTTGCATGACACGTCGGAAAGCAGTGCGGCAAGTGTTGATGGTTTCAGAAAAGTTATTAGAAAGATTGGAGGCTGGAAAACTATGTCACAGAGAGACAAAAGAAAATCTGAGAGCATTTATCTTTGTAAAAATACAAGAAGTGCTTCTCTTTATGACCGCAGCAGAAGAAAATGACCGGTACCGAAGGTCTTCTTGGTCTAACAGTGAGTTTCAGTTATGAGATCAAGAAAGGCACAACAATCTGTATGAAAAAGGCTGCATTTTCTTTGAACAGTGTGCATTGCTGAGCACTAACTGAGGGGTCATGGAATCATAGAATCACCTCACTAATGTTGATAAATATGTGAAGGGTGGGTGTCAGGAGGATGGAGCCAGGCTCTGCTCAGTGTCACCTAATGATAGGACAAGGGGCAGTGGGTGCAAGCTGTAACTTAGTAGGTTCCATATAAATATCAGAAGGAACTTCTTCACAGTGAGGTTGACAGAGCATTGGAAGGGGCTGCCCAGACGTGTTGTGGAATCTCCTTCTCTGGAGATGTTTAAAACCTGCCTGGACGTGTTCCTGTGTGACTTGGTCCAGGTGATCCTGCTGTGGCTGGGGGATCAGACTAGATGATCTTTTGAGGTCCTTTCCAATCCCTAATGTTTAGTGATTCTGTGATTGCTCAGGTGTCTTCAGAGGATTTTCTAGTGCCCCTTGACTGTATGCCCTACAGTGTAATTCTCCTGAGCTTACACGCAAAGCATGACTGGCTGCATGCATTTACCACAACTGAGAGAATAGACAGTGCTTAGGATGACCAAATATTCTTTTACTGTTTCTTGTCACAACCTTAAGACTCGCAGGGAAGATAATTCTGTGCTCAGATGCAAAAGGCATCACACAGGTTCTCAGAGGCACTGCCTCACCTGGATCCTCACGCAACCCTCTTTATCTGAAGCACTTGAAAAATGGCTGCTTAAGAGCAGCACAGTCTCTTCTGTGACTTTCAGCTGCCTTTGTTCCATTCTTCTCTGATCAGCAGACTGATAAAGCCTTTGGGCTCTGCTGCCAAGGGGGCACCTCTCCTGACAAACCTGCTGTCCACCGCTGGTTTCATATCTTAGATTTTTGTCTCTGGGCAGAAGATCATCCTGATTCAATGATGTGCTTTGGGCATCCCACCCTCTACAGAGATGAGGAGGCTGTAAGGTACGTGCAAAGCTACTTTGCTCTCTGTTCAGGAGTTGTATAGGGTAAGGTCATTTTAAGAAACACACCTTGGAGCATGTTGGAGAGTGCTCTAAAGTACAGTGGCATTTGGAGCAGCAAGTGCTTCAAGCCCATATTGCTCTACAGCCCACACTGCCATACAGCCCAGCCTTCCCCGTGTGCGTGTGTCATTCTCTATTCCCTGACACGAGGATGTGCAGGGTGTTACTTCCCTCTCACTGCAGAAAAGCTGATTTTAGAAGCTCTCCAGGTTCCCAGATATTAAGCTCTATTTATAATGCCAAAGCACTAAGATATTTCTCATAGTTTTAATGCCATCACATCTTTTAATGCACTTGCCTTGCACTGCCAAAAACATAATACTCCCAATCAAGGCAACTATATTTTATACACAAGCTATGACTTACTTCTTCCTAGAGGTGTTAATCAGATTTCATTTATTTTTATAGCATTAGGGACATTAACATCACCCTCTGGAAATGTTCCCCTTTCCATTTGTCCTTGGATAAGGTATCTCCTGCATTAGGATAACTTTCTTCCTGAAGATAAATGCTTCCCGATAAAACAAAATTGTTAACCTGAAACAACTGCATCATGAAATAAATGCAGTTGTCAAGAAAACTTTAAACGGGGGGAATTAAAAGCAAAAAGAATAACCGAGAGAAACCCAGGACACAGATTAAAATACTGCTGGATTCTTCTTCGCTCTCCCCAAATCCACTTATCTTCCTGGCTATCTCGCATGATTGAATAGCAGAGAAGTCACCTGAAATCAGGGAACATGACAGAAGATGCATTAGCATCACAGGGTACCTTGTGTGTTCTCAGGAAGAGGAAGGAGAGGTTCACAGGTCTTACTGCAGCTTGCAAAAGAAATTTGTGAGGATGAAATGCCCTTAATGTTTCTTCGTGTGAAACATAGGATGGACTTGTATCCTATGGACTTATAAATATTTACAAGTGAACCATAGGATGGACTTGTATCCTATGGACTTATAAATATTTACAAGTCTGCAAATGTTTATGGGTACCTTTGGCTCTCTTCCCTTGCTCTGTAGCGTGTCAAATGTAGGGCTTATTGATAGCCATTGAAATCAATGGAAGGCTTCCTGCTGACTTCATTGAGTTTTTCATCACACCCTGACTTCTTTCAGATCTTGGTCCAGATAAATGCTTCAACATGCAAACAGTTCAACAGCAATATAAGAGGGCTTGGCCAGGTAACATCCATCTGACTGTTCATTATTTTCTCTTTTCTTTTTTCTTCTTTTATTTGATTTCCTCTGACTGTTCTTTACTCTTTTCTGACAGAAAAAGTGGGTCCTCTACATTTTAAGACATAGTCAGCCAAGTCTCTTATAACATTATGTTTAGTTTTTATGTCCCCTGAAGAAGGTGATTTTCATAGCAAAACTGATAAAGGTGTTTAGCCTGGAGAAGAGGAGACTGAGGGGTGACCTCATTAATGTCGATAAATACGTGAAGGGTGGGTGTCAGGAGGATGGAGCCAGGCTCTTCCCAATGTCATCTAGTGGTAGGACAAGGGGCAATGGGTGCAAGCTGGAACACAGGAGGTTCTCAATGGGTGCACTAAGAGGGAATGTCAATGTGCCTTTCTGGGAATACTGGAAACAATATTGGAAGAGCACACTGGTGTCAGGAGCAAGTCCTACAAATGCTCCATCTCCAGCTACATCTATGAGCAGCAACAAAAAATTACTCCCTTGCTGGGATTTTTGAGAAGTATTTTATTACTTTAAAAAGTATTTTACTGTCAAATGCATATTTGCTGTTGAGAAAAAGGTGTTTGATGCCAAAACTTCTGCTTAACAGATAATGCAAATCAAAGGCAGCCCATAGGAGAACCAAAGGTAGCTGTATCAGTAAACAGAAGCATCTTCTGTGGTATTCACCTATATTGTAGGTGTCTGACCTATAACATGATATATTTGTCTGGCCCTTGTTCATCTTACTCGGGCATACATCTTGACATTGACACCAGGGTGTACTGAACAGGGTTTGGACCCCTGTTCTGCTTGGTAGAAGTATCGTTACCTTGCCTCAAGTCACATCTGCAAGAGTCTCTATTCTCCTGAAATCTGTTTGGTTTCTCTCTTGGTCTCTTGATTCACTCTTTATCACCTTTGGGAAAGTAAGTTGCATCTCATCACATAACCCCAAAAGATCTTGCAAGATGCCTTTCTGTGCCCTAAGTCAATATTTTGATGTGTGTCCTCTTTGTATTTTAAGAGGGAAGAGGAAGGAAGGGGGATGGAAAAGAGGTTGGGAGCTTTTATAATTATAAGAGCTTTTCTTAGGGCTTTAGCTAACTATTAAGTAAATATGTTTCTTATTTTAACCTCTGGAGTGCCCCAGGCATCACAGGGATATTTCACATGTGTGGATTTTTGCGGTAGGATGTAGGTCATGCTACTGCACTGATTAGCATGGACTCTGCCTTTCAAGATATGCCTCTGGGTGGGATGTTCTTCCAAGGAGTAACTGGATTAGTCACTAGGTCAAAGACTAAGTGCTTGGTCTTTGTGGCCTAGAAATTCAATACTTTGTCCCAAGCTGGAGCCGTTGAGACTAACAAATGAACTTTTCCTGAGACCTTGCCCAGCATCTACCTGTTCTCTGTTTAAACAACAGGAAAATTACTTCTAGCATATGTCTGACACAGCTCTCAGACAAGGTTGTTATAAGGTGAGGTGGCTGACTGTGAGTTTTGTCTTAGCACTCCATGCATTTCCTGAGATTCCTCATAAGCTAAAAAATCTCAAACCCATTAAGAACTGTGAGACAGATAAAAAGTTGAATTTCAGTTCCAGCCTGATGTCTTAATCCATTTCTGACTAAACGTTTTACACTGGGTTCAGTGTTAGGGACATCTGCAAACGAGCACACACATGCACACATTGCACTAAGCTTCTTTTTTCTTTTCCTACTTTCACAGTTAAGGGTTTTCTTCTCACTTCCCTCACCCCTTTTAATGTCTGTTAAGAGAAAGATGCAGTCAGCAAAAACTAGCATCCTGTGGCTAATGTGAATCAAGAAGGATGTGTCATGTATAATGAGACATGAATAGCTAAGGAGATTGCACAGCCTGCATCATAGGCACATGGAATTGGATGGTGAATCCTGCTTTATATAGGTCAGCCTCTTGCTAAAACATATGATCATATTCCTATTTCCAGACTAAATATACTAATGGACAATTTAAATCATCCTCGTTCATGATAACGTCGTGGTTTAGATGGCCTCTCTTTTGCATTCAACTCCAAGAAGTATTTGTAGACCCGTTGCTAGACTTGTGCTTCCTTCTGCTTTCTTCTCCTATTTCAAACTAATTTTCTGGTAAATGCATAATCATCTTTGTCCATATTACTCCAGACAAAGTCTGAGGCACCCTTGTAAACACCACTGTTTCCAGAAGCAACTGATGCAATGCCCTTAAATTGTTAGTTGGTTCTCTTTTTTCATGACCAAATCACTTTATTGGGTAATTTTCATTCTAGATGGGAAAGACAACGTTTTCCCTTTGACATGCAAAATTCAAGTATCTAGTGTGAGAGAATGGTACAGGCTCTCTAGGAGTCTAAAGTATGGAGAAAAGCACCACAAGAACACGTTTAATGTCACCATTTTCTGATGAAATTAGATATCTCTAGGAGTCTCACTTAACCACAACACCAATCATGACTTAAGTTTGAATGGAACTCAGTCCTCCTTGGCCAGCTACATCACCCACATTTCTCTCAATGGCACTTCTTAGGAAAAAAACCATTCATGTGTCCCTACATGTGAAATAGAAACCCTGCAGCACTATGGTAAGAATTCAGAGGTGAGAAAAGCACTCATCTTGCTCGTAGTGACATTACCCACGACTCAAACATCTTTACTCAAAGACTTACATTTTCCTATCTTATGCAGTGCACTGGGGACCTCAGTCTCAGAAACCTAAGTCCTGCAATTAGGTTATCACAGCACATTAAGGATCTGAAGGCACCTTGAAAGATCATCTAATTCAATCCCCCCACCGTGGCAGGATCACCTAGATCCAGTCGCACAGGACATATCCAGGCAGGTTTTAAATGTCTCCAGAGAAGGAGACTCCACAACACCCCTGGGCAGCCCATTCCAGTGCTCTGTCATCCTCACTGGGAAGAAGTTCCTTCTCATATTGATGTGGAACCTCCTCTGTTCCAGTTCACACCCACTGCCCCTTGTCCTATCATTAAATGACACTGAGCAGAGCCTGGCTCCATCCTCCTGACACTCACCCTTCACATATTTATCGACATTAATGAGGTCACCCCTCAGTCTCCTTTTCTCCAAGCTAAAGCGACCCAGCTCCCTCAGCCTTTCCTCATCAGGTAGATCTTCCACTCCTTTCATCATCTTTGTGGCTCTGCACTGGAGTCTCTCCAGCAGCTCCATGTCCTTCTTGAACTGGAGGGCCCAGAGCTGGACACAATATTCCACATGTGGTGTCACCAGGGCAGAACAGAGCGGGAGGAGAACCTCTCTCGATCTGATCTGCTAACCACCCCCTTCTGATCCACCCCAGGATGCCACTGGCCTTCACAGAAGTTCTGGGTGTCCTATCCAGTTGGTCATTGGTTTTTTTGAAACAACTTTCATGAACTTTCAGTGAAAATTCTACTTATCTGGAAACTATTGTTTTTGTTCAGCTCAAGAGCAAATTTCATCCACAATTATTCTGCTGACAGGAACAATCTGAGTCAACGGGAAAACCAAGGAACCAAAAGTTCGGGTCATCTTTCTGTTTAATCTACTTTCCCTCCCCTGTATCTCTATATCGTAATGACACCGATGAAGTGATGCAACGCCTCTTTCGTGAGCACACCTCAAGTGCAAAATAAAATCTTTATATCAAAGATTTCACAACATTTCCTATGACATTTCAGTGACACAGAAGGACCTTTATGTGTCCTTCTTGAACTAAGGGGCCCCAAACTGGACACAATATTCCACATGTGGTCTCACCAGCGCAGAGTAGACGGCACCCTAGGATGCTATTTGCCTTCTTGGCCACAAGGGCACATTGCTTGCTCAGGTTCCTACAGTCCATCCAGTAGAATCATAGAATCATTAGGGATGGGAAGGGACCTCAAAAGATCATCTAGTCCAATCCTCCTGCAACAGCAGGATGATCTAGACCAAGTCACACAGGAACACATCCAGGTGGGTTTTAAACATCTCCAGAGTCATTGCACTGAGCTTGCAGTTAGCAAAAAACAGCCAACTGCTACCCTTTGAAGAACACACACCCCTACTCGCAACTGAAGCACTAACTATAGGTGTCCTCACAGCAGGGATACAGTTGGAGTAGGATGATTAGCCCAAACAGTACCTCTTTGTACATGTGTTTTAAAATACACATTTTTCTAGCACTGAGGGTCCACAGTTCTCTCAGCTGCCTGCCCACAGTGACTGTCACACTGTGTCCATGGAAATACAACATAGCGGTAGTTTTTTGGCTTTGTTGGATAGTACTTGGTCGTTAAACTGAGCCAAGGCCGGTTCATCTGCTAGAGATGCACTTTAGGAAGTCAGTAATCTGTCCTGATTGAGGAGCAAGCTTGTAGCTGGAGCCTCTCGCCCAACCCCAGATGTTTCTAAAGGTTTTCAATACTGCATCATAGCAGCTGAAAGTGCAGATCGTGCTGCTTCTCTGTGCCGTTCATGCTTGGGAAAGCCCAGTCTGCTGGATAGGAAAACAGATGATGTGGATGCATCAATTTTGGAGATACCTGAACACCATCCCTGTCAAGAATAGACAGTGAAGGATAGTTACCTTGTCGTACCTGTTGTCTATTTATCACAGACCTTAATCCAGCTCCATTAATATGAGATGAATGATGTTACAATAAAACACAAAACCAAAAAATGCAATTCTGCCTTGCAAATCTAAACTGAAGGAGAGTAGGTTTAGCCCAGACCTTAGGAAGAAGTTCTTCATACAAAGGTTGAGAGACTTTGGAGTAGATTGCCAGAGAGGTTGTGGATGCCCCCTCTCTGGAGGTGTTCAAGGCCAGGTTGGATGAGTCTAGTTGAAAGAGGTCCCTGTCCATGGCAGGGAGGTTGGACTAGATGATCTCCAAGGTCCTGTCCAACCTGATCCATTCTATGATTCATGATTTTATGAAATGTGGTAATCCTTACACCTAAACTAACATTGTCCTCTTTATAATGCCACCATTTTTATTTGTGCAAGGAGTCAGTCTAAAAATTTCGATTTGAGAACTTGACCTTTTACACGAAAGTAATATTCGAGCCTTAAACATTAATATTAGCACAGCATGTTCCCGGGTCTAAAAATAACCCACTTTTTTCCAGATAGTTACTAACCTCCTCTTAGTTCTTAGAATTAATTTTTCCCCCTCCTGTTACCACAAAGCCGCCCACCTGTTTCTAACTGTACTCCTGTCTACAAGTGCTGATGCCAACCACAATTTTTATTTATGTACTTTTCATTCTTTCATGTAAGAAATCTTTTATGTAAGAATTTTAGTTCCCACCTAATCTGCATTTGCTGTGTGTACACATTACTACGAATCGTTTATACAGCAATAAAGGCGGGCAAATATTGGCACTTCAATGAGAAACAAAAATGAAGAGGAGAGGTGGGGTGTGTGTTTGTCTGACAAACTTCAGTTTTCCCAAAGGGTCTAGAAATTCTCAGAAACCCAAAATTAAATTTCCTAAGCTCTTCACATTTTAATTCTTTTTGATCAAAAGCAAAGTTGTGATTGCTATCAGTTGTCCACTCTGGAGAAAAGAAGATTCTTCTTTTAGCCCTTCAATATGTAAAAGGATGCTTCTAAGAAAAATGGAGAGGTGCTTTTGTCTGGGGCATGTAGAGACAGTTTTATAATCACAGAACATCAGGGATTGGAAGAGACCTTGAAAGATCATCCAGTCCAATCCCACTACCACAGCAGGATCACCTAGATCAAGTCACAGAGGAATATATCCAGGAGGGTTTTAAATATCTCTAGAGAAGGAGACTCCACAACCCCCCTGGGCAGCCCCTTCCAGTGCTCTGTCACCCTCACCAGGAAGAAGTTCCTTCTATGACTCTATGATTCTATGATTCTATTAAATTTATATGGAACCTCCTATGTTCCAGCTGACACCATTGCCCCTTGTCCAAGTCTGGTGAAGCTTTTGGATGCAGCCACTGTAGTGTCAAAAATATGCTCTGTACATCCAGGAACATGATGTTTCTTCACTGTGAGGGTAGGCAAAGCTATTCAGAACAGAATAGAACGTTTGATTAGGTTGTTCTGGTTGTTACCACAACATCAGTGGCTGTGGTGAAGGTTTAATAAAGATTCTGTATTTGGGCAACAAGGAGAAGAGTGTTCAACATTCAAGGACGCTGAGAAGAGGAAAGGGTTTCTTCTTCAACCGTTTTATCTTGTTTTGTCTCAAAGGAGATGTAGGAGCATGTCCAGCTCTGGTCAAACTGAAGTCCTTTCAAGGGATTGGTTTCTTCCTACAGGAAGAGAGAAATAACATGGCAGTACCTCACCTAGGATAAGACTAGAGCATGGAAAATAAATTTGATCAGAAATATTTGATTTCAATGGTCACATTTCTATCAGGTTTTTTCCTGATCTTTTTACTCATCCGAACTTTTCAGCCTCTAGTGTGATTTCTATGTCACTCCCATTAGTCAGTAGTCACTGGATTTCATATATAAACTAGGATGGCTTCTTCGGAGTGTTACATGTTCTTTGATGAATCTTAACCATTGCTAAACTTTGGGAAGAAAGGAAAAGGAAAAAAACCCCCAAAAACCAAGACAAGACACTGCATCATAGGATCAAGGGCATGTGATTATGAGAACACAAAGTGCCGGGAAATGTTTTGTTGGCCTGTCTTTTTTTATAAGGAAACCTGCTGCCATTAGCCTAAATCAGATCCACTCCCTTGCAGAGCTGCAAGCCGGGCATCTGAAACTGGTTAAAAAGAGCTGCTGATGGGTGGCTGGTTTTGTTTTTATAAGAAGTTGAATCTTTAGGTCATAACCTGTTGTATTTAGCAATACTTTCAGAAACTTTTATATTTGTATAGGTAAATCTGGACTGAAACTTGGAAGAAAGAAGTTTGGAAGAGAAAAGTTTCTGCTGGTGTGGAACAGAGCTCATTGGGACCCTGCAGCATCATAAGCACCAACGGTTTTTGCAAAGCACTGCAGACACACGCTGGGCTTGTCTGCAGAAACCCACCTCCAATGCCAACTAGACTTGTCTCCAAGAGCTAGACTCAAATGACTCATCAGACACACTAGACGAAGTGGAGAACGTGTTGAATCTGTACTGAACTTGCAGAAAGTATTAAACATATATCTCGTTTACTCATTTATAGTCTCAGCTTGTTGTGTTTGCACATATTTTTGTAATAGGGCAACCGACTGTAAGAATTCGTAAGTAATCCTGAGGACTTGAGGCTTCGCTTGATTTGAATGTGGACATTATTTGGTCCCAAGGGAAGGGATCTTGCTTCTGACATGCCACAGCTCTATTATCTGAATCACAGAATCACTGAACTTTAGGGATTGGAAGGGACCTCGAAAGATCATCTAGTCTAATCCCTCCACCACAGCAGGATCACCTAGGTCAAGCTACACAGGAACACCTAGATCCAGTCGCACAGGAACATGTCCAGGCAGGTTTTAAATGTGTCCAGAGAAGGAGACTCCATAACCCTCCCTGGGAAGCCCATTCCAATGCACTGTCACCCATGTAGAAGTTCCTTCTCATATTGATATGGAACCTCCTACGTTCCAGTTTAAGTCCAGCAGACCTGAGCCACTCCTGCAAAGTCACATTCTTCTTAAGATCATATTTCCATCCTCTGGAGGGTATTAGGAATTCTGCATTTCACAAAGATTTCAGCAGTCACCTCAGGTTTACTTGAGTCACTCGAGAGAAAAGGGAAGCTCTGAAAGTTTGTCCCCTACCCTCTGAGGAGGAACCCTAATACTACAGTTTCTTTGCTTCAAGTGACGACTGTTTTGTAGAATATATGTAGCAAGGGGTGAGAAGTCCCCAAACTAGTGACAATCCAAAATGGTAAAGACACTGTGGGGGCTTTGCAGTGCAGAATCAGTATAGGAGGACAACGAGACTCACTGCAAAGGAAAATAAGCTTTCCCCTTCTGTGAGTCTTACCGTCTCATGCACAGAGCAGAGACCTGACGTGGCTCAGTAATGTTTTCCCTACTCTGCTGAGGACAGGGTGATTTTAGAGAGCCAAAGATACGTTCCATTTCTGTCTCTGACTTTCTTTTTTCAGAATTCTAATTTTTTTATTAGAATTAAGAAGACCAAGCAAGCCCTTTGATTAAATAACAGCTCCATGAGACCCTGCTGTGCTTCCTGGCCATGAAGAATCAGAGTTTTCCACCTTGAGCCCTAATTCAAAGCATTCCAGCAACTTCCTTCTAATTCTCTAGGGAGCTCGAGAAAGCAGTATGGCTCTGAAACAGACAAAAACCTTTCCAGTCACTGTTCAGACTAAACCACTTTTAAAATCAGAAGCCAGAAGCTGATGAAAGGTCTATTTTTTGCTTATTGACATTTTCATAAAAATATGTTCCTCATTGAATTTTACTTGCTATTTTCTCCTTTCAACAAGCTTCAAGGCAATACAAGAGTCACTTCTTCCTTTGGTGTTTTGCAGAAGAGGCTGTTCTCATGGGACAGCCTTAAAATAGCTGAGGTTTCAAAGTCTGCCTTGAGCGGTCATTATCCCAATGGCTGATGATGCCGATAGGTAAACAAGGCACAAAACAGTGGGATTCTGGGATCATTATTTGAGAGTAGAGAGGAATAGAATTATAATCACATTTAGCTTAGAAAAAGCCATTAGGATGATTGAGACCAACCATTAACTAGGCACTGACAAGTCACAACTAAACTGTTGTCCCTAAGTGCCAGACCAACACGTCTTTTGAATACCTCCATGGTCAGGGAGCCTACCACTTCCCTGAGCTGCCTGTTCCAGGGCTTGACAACACTTTCATGGAAGAATTTTTTCTTAATATCCAATCTAAACCCACCTTGACACAAATTGAAGCTATTTCCTCTTGTCCTATGACATTACTTTGTAGAAGGGACCAACGCCCACCTCACTTTCAGGCAGTTGTAGTGAGTGATGACTCGTCTCAGTCTCCTTTTCTCCAGGATAAATAACCAGAGTATCTTCACTGATCCTCACAGAATTTGTGCTCTAAGTCCCTCACAATCTTTGTTGCCCTTCTCTGGACATGCTCCAGCACCTCATCATCTTCTTGTAATGAGGTCCCCATTCACCAGAAAGGGTTGAAGCTTGGGCTTTATTTCACTTGGAGAAAAACAAGGTGAAAACATACTCTACTCACAGACATGTCTTCAAGAGCTACTATAGATCACCCAAACACAACAGAGTAGTGGTATCTCACATAGAATCATTAGGGATTGGAAGGGACCTCGAAAGATCATCCAGTCCAATCCCCCTGCCACAGCAGGATCACC
>JAOXOE010030401.1:0-13133 GCA_028565055.1 Phoeniculus purpureus | reverse complement strand
AAAGGGGCTTAAGCTATCCTTGTTTGGGGTAGTTGTTTGGGGTCAGCAGCCAATCAGTAACAGGTATACATTTAAAATCACCAGTAAAAACAGAGCACGTGCCTATCTCGAGGAGCATATAAGCTCGCGTTTGTGTTCAATAAACTGACTCTTAGCTTGCATCACTCTGTGTCCTGTCTCAAACGTGGCAAATGGTGACCCCGACGTGATTTGATCTGAAAAGAATCGATTCACGGCATGATACATTTTCTTATAAGCGCGACTCGGAGAAAACTGCCTCTTTGCGCAGCTGGCCGCGACTCCCGTGGAACTAACTGGAAATCCACTGAAAGGAAGAATCGTGCCGGCCCAATTGCCTCTTGAAAGGAAAGAGGTAAGCCACGGGAAGGATGGGTAAACCACGTTTCTGGGTTTCTGGGGAGGGGTGGAATTAAGGAAGAGCATTTTTTTTTTCTTTTCCTTGTACTTTCTTTTTGTTGTTTTTTTTTGTTTGTTTGTTTGTTTTTTGTTTTGCTACTTAATAAAATCTTTTTGAATATTTCTAATTCCAGTTTCCGGATGTGTGTTTACTTTACCTGTTTTTCTCCCCTCTGTGGGAGGGAGGACATTTCCATCTGCACGGCTGAGCAGATTAACTTGATGCTAAACCGTGACAACAACTGTATCTGTTAGGAATGGCTTTAAAACATGTAAAACATGCATTATCATTTGAAATGCTGTTGCTTGCCTTGAAAACTGCAAGCCAAAAAAGCAATTTTACTTTATATGTTTTCAGTAAAAAGAGGAGTCTTGGGCTTGTGCTGGTAGAATGGGTTTGGAGTTTCCATTTCAGATTTCTGGCATCTTCTCTTTTCTTTCTCTTGTGACTCCATCTTCCTCACTTCCTCTCCTCTGGGTTGTGAAGGGGACACTGAGCATGCTGAGTGCTGGACTTGGCAGTCATTTTACTCTGGAAATGTGATGTGTCTTTTGATAGCATGGAATCTCAGAGATCAGTAGGAAGAATAGTTTCATCTGGACTCCATGGTTTGCTTGCAATGGAGAAGCTTCTCCCCTTTTCCTGGCCATGGGAATCAGCATTTTGGAAATGGGGCAGTGGTGTGGAAGCACATGGAACAGAAAACGGGAATTTAAAACTCCAGCGGACACTGAGGGATATGAGCGAAAGAAACCACGGTCCTGGTGGGCAGCAGGATGACCAGTGAGCTGGCAATGTGTCCTTGTGGCCAAGGCTAAAGACATCCTGGGGTGGATCAGAAGGGGGGTGGTTAGCAGATTGCGAGAGGTTGTCCTCCCCCTCTGCTGTGCCCTGATGAGATCATATCTGGAATTTTGTGTCCAGTTCTGGGCCTATCAGTTCAAGAGGGATACAGAAATGCTGAACAGAGTCCAGTGCAGAGCCACAAAGATAGTGAAGCGAATAAAGCACCTCCCTGATGAGGAAAGGTTGAGGGAGCTGGGTCTCTTTAGCTTAGAGAAACGAAGACTGAGAGGTGACCTCATTAAAAATATGTGAGGGGTGGGTGTCAGGAGGATGGAGCCAGGCTCTTCTCAATGTCATCAATGATAGATCAAGAGGCTGGAACATAGGAGTTTCCACATCAATATGAGAAGGAGCTTTTTCACCATAAGGGTAACGAAGTACTAGAATAAGCTGCCCAGGGAGGTTGTGTAGTCTCCTTCTCTGGAGACATTTAAAACTTACCTGGATGTGTTCCTGTACAACTTGGTCTATGTGATTCTGCTCTGGATTCTAGTCCAATCTAAGGTGTTGGACTAGATGATCTTTCGAGGTCCCTTCCAACCACTAATGTTCTGTGATTCTGTGATACGAACATAAACTTTGTGGGCACCACTCTTCCACAGAAGCAGGAATGTGTAACTTTAAAGTTTTGTGTTTTAAGTAAGTAACTTAAGTAAGTTACATATTCATATGAACTGGCTTTAGAGGATAAATATTAATCTTTTTAAGAAAATGAGATTAAAATAATGCCATTTTAATTGCAACTTGGATAGCCATACAGGTTAATTAACAATTTCTAGGGTATTAAACAAAACAAATTCATTGAATAATTGCATAATTAAGCCTGGAAGGCACCTCAAGAGACCTGTAGACCAAAACTTTGGCAACGCAGAATCAGTTCGAAATCTCCTTTGAATACCCTGCTCCAACAATTTACTTTCTTTGTAGTGGCATTTTTCATTACCTCCAACATGAATGTCTCATGCTTCAGTTTATGCATGGTGCCTCTCACTTTCCTACTCCTACCACTGGTCCTATGTTACATTATTAAAAAAAAACCTGACCGCATTGCACAATAACTGCCTTAATCTAAATATAAGTTACATTTAAAAACTCTTACACTGAAGACACGGGCTGTGCTTCACACCATTCTGTCTCAGCTGAAAACTCATATTAAAACTCCTTTGTAGAAGCTCTGGTTTGCATCTGCAATTTCTTGGATCTCGGTTTTGTTTTGGTGCATTTCCAGCATTCAAAAAAACCCATGGATGGAAGGGGATCTAGGCATCATTGTGATAACTTTATCAGCCCTTATCATGTCAGACATGAAATAAGAATGTCAAAAACATTAATACTATTTGTCATATATCATTAACGCAGCTGCAGCTGCCAACACCAATGAAAGGTACTTCTAGAAAGATAAGAAAATAGTTATCTGATCTCTTTGCTGTCATTGTCTCATTTTCAGCACCTCTTAAAACAGAATTCGCTTAAAGGACCATTTCTTTCATTTTCCTTTCTGTTCTTTTCTCTGTAACTTTTCTGATCTTATTTCAAAAGTGATTTCTCATCGGTATTATTTTTTTAAAACTTCACTGTGTGTCCTTCTCAGTTGTGTTTTGCTTTGTCTGAACTTAACTCAGCTCGGCTGTTTTCTCCATTACCACCAATAATGTCTGTGAAATAAACTTGTGAAAACAAAATGAGAACACTTTTCTTTTCGTTAAATAAAAACGTTGTTGCCATTGTCCCCTCCCTTGAATCTCCTAATAGTTTCACATTTTACCTTTCTTCACCATCCTTCAAAATAGAGTGAAAAATCATATCCAGAGACCTTTGTGGTAAAACAAAATAGGCTACCATTGTCATATAAATAACAGTTCTGCAAAATACTTATCTAGTTTGGATTTAATGATTTTTACCTGCTCATATCTAACTCAGACTTTCCCCTTTTAACCATGGCTATCAGTGATAGCATCCCCAGTGGTTTATCTGAACACAGCTAGGATTTTCATAGTACCTTTTATTAATTGTAATTTAATTTTTTGTATTAAGATTTAAAACTACAAAGCAGTAAGCATATACTATAGCAAACTAAAGTGTTCCAGTTTAATCATTGTGAAATTTGCTTCATTTTTCATATCCAGTACCATTTCTGAAATTAATTGGCAGGTCAGCTACATTTTTAGAAAAATGTTTATGCAAAAGCGGTGATGATAGATCACCTGAATTTTTTTACAGTACAAATAAAATGTATGAAGGCTTGTGCAGGATAGAAAGAAAGTGAATATTCACATTTTACTGAAAAAAATACTAATTACAAAAAATTAAACTAAGCTGCAGACATTCAGGAGGTCACTGAAATGCTTTGACAAATAGCTATGGCAATTAATTACATATGGTGGATAAATCTACAAATTTTCACCACATATAATGGAATTAGAATCATATTAGATATGCTAATTTGATACAAATGACCTCTTGTAATTGCTTTAAAGACCTTGTCTAACCAGGCAGATTATTACTTCATTAAAAAAATTACTATTGAAGTATAAAACTAGAGGCAAGACTTAAAGGAATCAATTACATTGCATGGAGTGTGTATTTTCCTGGTAGGGTTTATGCAACCCTTTTTATTATATATATACATTAAAATTCTTTTGAAAAGTATTCCCTAAAGGACTCTATTATCTGAATAATTTTGTAATGTATTTTTTGCTGTTCCACTGAATTTTTAATGGAAACTGTTACTTTTTAAGTGAGAGAGCAACTGGAATATATTGAACTCTACCTAGGGAAGGATGAAGAACAAGTTGAGTGCTTTATGGGCAACAATTAAAGGACAGTCTAATAAAACTGACAATTTTGTGGATGCTTACTGTAGATCATGAGTCAGCAATGTGCCCTTATGGCCAGGAAGGCCAGTAGTATCCTTGGATGTATTAAGAAAATTGTACCCTGCAGGTCAAGAAATGTTCTTCTCCCTCTCTGTCCTAGTGAAGCCACATCTGGAGCAGTGTGTCCAGTTTTCAGCTCTTCAGTCCGCAAGAGTTAAGAACTACTGAAGAAAGTCCAATACAGGGATGAAAAGGTGATTAGGGGACTGGAACATTTCTTCAGAGGAAAGACTGAGGGACCTAAGTCTTTTAGCCTGAGGAAGACTGAGAGAGGATCTTATTAGTACTACTAATGCTTATCTGTAGCTATGGATCAGTTGTTAGAAGGATAAGGCCAGACTCTTCTCAGGGGCACCCAGTGACAGGACAAGACTTAATGGCTACAAACTGGTACACAGGAAATTCCTTCTAAACCTAAGTAGGAACATTTTTACTTGGAGGGCGACAGAGGATTGTAACAGGCTACCCAGAGAAGCTGTGGAATCTCCTTCCGTGGAGATATTCAAAACCTGCCTGTGTAAGTTCCTGTGCAACTAGCTCTGGTTGAATCTGCTGTCGCATAGCAGTTGGACTGGATGATCTTCAGAGATCCCGTCCAAACCTAAATATTCTATCATTCTGTGGTTCTGTGATTGTTCAAAGATACATGATTGTTGTTTTTTTCAATGCTATTCTCTCAGAGCTATGAGATACATCTGAATACTTTCATGGGCTGTAATGGGAAAAAAAGCACTGTGTGCTTTTATGAACTGGAATAGTGTAAGCTACACACACTTGTTTACTCTATTTAACTAAGCAGGAAACATATTTATTGAAGGAAGATGATCTAGGTTCCCTTGTCTTTCACCATAGTAAATCACAACATAACTGTTAACTAGGTTTTTAATATGTAGAGAGCCTGGCTTGTATTCTTGCCTTGCACGTGTGGTTTGCTACTACCTGAATTAGTTATTAATACAGTAAGTACTCAGTTGTTTAGTTCCAACTCTGGATATTCTGTCTAAGGAACTGATTAGGAAGATTTCATTGCCATGAAACTCAGGTCAGAAGTTACGAAAATCATGCATAATATGTATCTTGGCTGGGCATATAAAGTTAACTTCATTTTACCCTTTGCTTCTGAACACTTAGAATCTTGGTGAATATACTTTCACAGAATCGTTTAGATTGGAAAAACCTTACGATCAGCATGTCTAACTGGAAACCTAGAAGCGTGAAATGCACCATGAAATCATGTTTGCAGGATGGGTGTCAGGAGGATGGAGTCAGGCTCTTCTCAATGTCATCTAGTGACAGGATGAGGGGCAATGGGTTTAAGCTGGAACACAGGAGGTTCCATATAAATGTGAGAAGGAACTTCTTCACAGTGAGGCTGATGGAGCACTGGAACAGGCTGCCCAGGGGAGTTGTGAAGTCTCCTTCGCTGGAGACATTTAAGACCTGCCTGGATGTGTTCCTGTGCAACTTGGTCTAGGTGATCCTGCTGTGGCAGTGGGATTGGACTAGATGATCTTTCGAGGTCCCTTCCAATCTCTAATGTTCTGTGATTCTGTGATAAAGGATGCAAATCTCAGGCTACAAAAGGCTTTCTTTTTAGGGATTCAATAATTGAAAGATACAGGTTTCTACAATGATCCTTTCTGAAGCCGCTGTTTGCATCTCTCTCCACTTCCTAGAAAAGGTCTCCTTTGAAGGACTTCAAAGTTGTCTCCAGCACTGATCACAGAAGAAAAGTAGCAGAGATAAAGGATCACATCAGAAATGAAGAAAGCCATAGCAACGGTGAGAAAGGTTTATAATCCGTCAGAGTGCACTTGAATATCAAGGAACTACAAGAACTTCCAGGTAGCTAAGACCCCTCCCTCTGCCTTGCACAGACCAGGTGGGTCAGGCATGAATTTGGCTGAATTGCTTTGCATACAACAAGCAGCACTCAGTGACTTCCATGATTTTTGATTTTACTTCTCTTGTAATCTGCACAATCTGCAATATCCACATAGTTCTATATATTTATATACTTATAAAGATGTCCAGGCATTGGTTACCTGCCACAGAATCATCAGAATAATGACGCAGAGAACTGCTTCCACTCAAGCCTTTAGTTAGCTAACAGCAAAGTTTCTGAATCAACCACAATGATCAGCCTTCAAACACAATGGGCAAAAGAGCAATGCAAAGTCCTCACTTTGCTGTGGACAGGTGCAACTCTCTCTTTAAACGATCAATAGTCACTGAAAACCTGCTAATGACTTGTCTATAAACACTGCTCATCCATCCTGCCTCCGCAGTTCTCCCAGACTTTAGAACCTGCCAAAAGCAGACAAGTGGCTCCTGGCATCCTCCAGGCTCCTCTCTGCTCACAAAGCCTGGTCGGCAATTACACCCACAACAGCTGGGGAGTGGGACAGAGGGAAGCCGCACATGACTGACACAAACATTATTGTGTCCCGTGCCCACCAGTTGTGTGCACTCATACCTTATGAAAAGCTGTATCATGAGGACACCAGTGCTTCACCAGGTCTGCTATTGGAACAAAACCAACTGTATTGTTAGTTCTCCAAGTAGTTTGAAAACAAGGTGAACATCACAACCATTACCAGCAGTCCCTCCTTTTGTGTCCTGGATTTTCCAGCTTCCCAGCAGGTCTTTTCTTGGCATCAGAGAGCTCTGAGACAGTTTCTTTGTTCTCTGCCCCCTCATGCACCTATTGGCAACTAAAACTGCACAGTACCAGAACACCAATGGCACATTCTCTACCCTACCATATTTAATTACTAGAATTCCTAATTATTACTGGGAAGTCTCACAAAGTATATATAAACTCAGGGTTGTTTCAATATTAGAATGGAAAGAACAAGGGTCTGGGAAACAGAGGACATCACTAGGGATGTGCTGATACACCCAAACTGCATGGATAACATTTCAGATAGCTAAATGAAAATACAAAATTGAGGGCACTGCAAAAAAATTCCTCTGCTGAAACCCTGCAAAGCCAGAGGTATTCTCTAAGAGAGAACATAGAGCCAGTTTCATTCAGACACTTACATCCAGAAGGCTCCATGCTGCACTGAGCCGTTGGTGTAAAGCAGCACACACTTACGAACAGCAGTGGTGGCACAAGTAGGTGGAGTCAGCAGACTTCTGACCTAAAGTCTCGTGACTGAGCCACAGATTTGTCTGTACTTGTTGCAATAGGCAAGCATCTACACAGCTTCTTAGTAATGCAGACTAGTGGAAGTGGTGTACTCGTGTTCATGGCTTACAGAGATGAGGTATTGTTGTGTCCCTCACAAGAGCCTTGTGAACTCAGAACTACAAATCACAGAGTTCAAAGTGTGACTTATTTTGAGTGAATTCACAGTAATGTCAAGCATGCCTGATGCTCACACACTTGTTGCGGAATGGAGAGTACAGAAGCTTTTAGATTTATTTGTTGTGAGGGTATCCTGAACCTAGGCAATTTAAACAGGAAATATGTAGCTTCTCAATAGATTTGCAAGGTTCACCCCTTTTATTAGAAGCAGTACTACCTTGCTTGGCACAGAATTCCCCTGCTGTTTGAAGATCAAGCAGAAAATATCTCAAAAGCTCTGGTGTGCCTGCTCTTTCACTAGTGCATGAACAAGAAGGTGCAGAAGTTAACTGATAGCTTTTCATTTCTTTCCCTAACTACCAATCACAACAGCTGCTTGGTGAAAGATTAACAATCTTCCTTCTTTTTATTTCCCCCCCACCTTGAAGCAAAATCCTGGGCTTATCTGGTGCGTATTTTTGTACTTTTTTTCTCATGACTCTACTACTCACTGCTGTCAAGCACTGATATTTTTTACCTAAGGACTCTAAGGCAATACAGTAAATAGGAGATAATCAGATACATCTGTCCTGTATTTATTAGTTACTGCTGACAGTCCTAAGAACAGGCCTGGACCTCAGTGCGGTTAGAACGGAAGTGGTATAACATTTAGCTCTTGTGACCTGACAACCTGCTGAGATGCTGTTCTTCAGTGCCACAGTAAATACTGCCCAAGGAACAGGAAGCCTCTAAAACAGAAAAATAATCCCTAAGACCTGTCTTGGCGTTAACACCTAGGCAAAATAATTACTGGAATAATTAATGACTACCAAGGCAAAACTTGAGTACAGTAATCTGTTCTTCATAACAGAATCACAGCACATTAGGAAGGGACCTCAAAAGATCATCTAGTCCAATCCCCCAGCCACAGCAGGATCACCTACATCAAGTCACACAGGAACACATCCAAGCAGGTTTTGTGAAGCCGTTATATCTAACCTGCTTCCCAGCAGATGAGCTGGAGAGCCCTTGACTCATACATGCTCCCAATGAAGAGTTCAACTGGCACATAAAACATCCCGGGCACCACTACGGTCTGAAGTAGGAAAGATAACCAGGCCTAGCCCTGTGGTCCAGCTTCACTAGCCTTTCACTGCACTAAAGGACTGAGCTAAAATAATTGCAGAACGCTTTTGGATATAACTTAGCTCTGGCCGGGATCTAAGTTCATCACTCAGCTTCAGTTTGCAGTTGCATTAATACTCTGCAGTTTTTCTTCAGGTATTTGGCATTCTGAAACTTGGTAGTAGCCAATATAGCTCAGTACAAAAAACCTCCCAGAGCAAACCCTTTATGTGGGCTCTGATGAAGGAAACTAGCTTTGAATAGTTTGAAAATGTGGGTCCGGACTCAAAATACTGTAGCTGGCCCCCAGTTTTGCTCTGCTCTGTGCATTGCCAAACACCATCTTGTGACCAACGGCTCCTTTCTCCTGATTAGAACCTGTCCTGTTTCTGCAGAAGAGAAGAACATCTCTCCTCAGTCAGTGCATCGCTAATAGTCAGTAGTGGCACTTATCAGAGACATTTGCCTCTTTGTATTTTCATGGTACAATCAGATTTCTCTGACTGTACAAAGCATCAGGACATTTTTACGGTCTTAATCCCCACAAATTCTGACGTATCAATGAAACAAACCTTAAAGGAAATTACATGCTTCTGCTCTTGGAAATCTGGTTTGTATAGAAGACTACAACACATTCCTAAGTGGCTCACACCGTAGATGATTCCTTTGTGAAAATCAGAACAGCACATGACCAAAGAGGCATCTGGCCATGCAGTAGGGCTGCTACTGTCTATCACTTAAATAGATTAGAAAAGCTGCTAACTGCTGCTCTAATAAACAATATTTCTCTCTGCACAAAGCCCGTGCCTTGTGCTGATTCATAGTAGAAGTGTTATTCTTTCCCTGTGCTCTCAGCACCAAAGCCAGGAACAAGTAGCTCAGAGCACAAGAATACACTTTTATAAAAGTAAAACAGGGGTGTTGTCACAGCACATTATCTGCTCGGTGTGAGCACAGAAGCATCTCAATCACCCCAGTGGACACCTTAAGATCCTGTATTTTATTTATGCTGTCAGTTTCTCGACCACAGCTTTGGGAATGAAGACCAATAAATTGTCAGTGAAGAGAGTTCAGCCATACATTTGACACCTCTCAATCTAGGGACACATAAGTCAAATCAAAGGCTGTGAAGAGGTAGCAGAAGTTATGCCCCCTTATAGAGGCAAGTCAGTTGTGTCCTCTGAATCAGCCTCAACACACCACCAGTGCAAGTTAGAAAGTTGAGCGAATGCTCTGGTTCACAGATAAATCTGTACAAACTCCATATGCATCTCCTGAATGCCTGCCGTTCAATTACTGTCACTCGTAAAGGGAAAAGGAGTCTCTAGAACAGTACAATCCCTCTTCATCATTAACGGCTGATGGGAAAACATCCTGTTTTGGAGACTGCATTAGCTTACACAAGTGTGAAGCTGCAATGTTCTCATCTCCCGTCATGTTCAAGATGTTTTCACAGTAGGTTATTAGCTTGGTAGCTGTGCTAACACTTTCTGCATGGTGTGCGATATGTAAGTTGTTCAACCTCCCTAAAACGCTCTTCGATTAGCTATTACCACATACACAGCGCTGTCGTGGGGCCCATCACAATTTTCCATGCACACTTTACTCAAAACTGATACGAAATGTGCTCTTCGTTCAGAATGTGTCTGCCTGATGCCGAAACGTCTCAGCTCTACTCCCAGGTCCCTTGGAGGCAGTTGCACTCCATCCAGAGCCACCTACCCAGAAGCTCGAACCAATTGGCTTTATGGAAAAGTATCACTCTCAGACCCAGTGCAATTATTTATATTTGACTAAAGCTTAACATATATTTTGCTAAAGTTAATCTACCAGAAAGATACTTAAGCTCAGTTCAAAGGCATTTCAGGGCAGAGAACTATGGATTTATTGCAGCCGTTGTGATGTATGTCTAATCTTTTTTTAATTGGCATATGTCTGGGTTCACTTTCCATCTGCTGGTTCTTACGAAAACACTGTTTAGGACCCAATACATCTTGTCTCATGAAAATACTACTTCATAGTAATTGAAACCTCTCTCAATCTCTTTAGTAACTACATACACTAAAAATTGAAGGGTTCAGCCCATTTCCAGTCACATATGCAATCCTGGCTATACATGTCCAAACCATCCTCTCGCCCATAATTTAGATTATACAACTATGTTTTGTCTCCTCAGAGAAGTTTCAAGTGGTGCTCAGAAGCATTCAGTGCAACCTTCCAACAGCTACTGTGATGACTGGAGATAAATGGGCATTAGCCAGGGAGTGTCTGATTTGACTAGATCTTGCCCAGAGCTGATAGTTGTCTTTACAGATGGTGACAGAGATGGTGCTGCTTGGCAGCATTTGCCACTCTGGCAGACACTGGTGGAAATTTCAGGGAAACCTGCAATTCTTTTTTTATGTTTGAAGCTGCCCAGAGATAAAGACAAACTAGTTTCAAAATAACTACTGATTAGTCTATTCTTTTTCCACTGACAAACATCACAGGTGAGTAAGAGCACATGAAATGTATTTTGAAGAGAGATGTTTTGTCCTGCAAATTCCCATGGGAAAAAGAAAGCAGAACTCTACAGACTACTCATCAGACATCAGCTTGTTGGACACAAGCGTGTGGGACATCAGGTCTCAGGAGGTCTCAGGTTGGAAGCAGCAGCTCCCAGTGGTGGGGCAGGTAAACTGTCTAGAAGTGGGCTTGTGTTTGTAACAACCAGTGCTTCCATAGTTAGCTGACAGGGAAAAGGAAGGTAACTAGAAGACAAGGAAGAATAATTTTCACATGGTGTATTTAAAAGGGAGTATTCCTCAACACAAAAAGCTTTTTACTTTGCATATCAAGAGTGATCCTGCCTTTTTAGGTGAGGCTTTTATATTGCTCAGACACAAACAAGCATTTAATTACAGGACAGTTCTAAAACAACACCTTATGGAGAAACTTAGGATGACATTCAGTTCTATGCACCCAAAACCAGAAGAGGCCACAACTGGCTAATAAACTATCTTTATATATTTGGGAAATATTACTGTTTTTTAAAGCACAAGACTTGCAATATGCAAACATGAAGCTACAATAATGAAAATATTTGCTGTGAACATGTTAGTTTATTTGAAAACACAGCTGGTTCCATCCTTAAATTTACATTTAATGGAAAACACATTGAAGAATCAAGTAAAAAATTATAGGGCACATTTCTGTTTGGGACCTACCTAAATGGCTAACAGCTCTGGGCGAAGAAACAGGATCCTTTGAACAGTAAACCACTGTGAATTAAATTATTTTACTGTTACTTTCTGTGCATTTCTTGGGTTTTGTTTTTTGTTTGTAGGTTGTTTTTTTTCTGGTTGGAGGGGGTTTTTTCTTTAAACTCTTGGTGCAATCCTGAGCAATGTGTCCATTATCTTACAGAGCTGATTGAACAAAAGGTTTTTGAAACAGAGATTGGCAAGTTTGATCAAACTAGTGAGTTTTCTGCCCTCTCAAGCATCAATGATCACTCAACAGTCAAGGCAAGTTAATTTAACCTCTGCTTTTTCCACATCTGAAAAAAATGTTTGTGACTTCAGATGGAAGAGTTTCAAAATATCTAAGGGCTAAGATATCTAAGAGGACATAAAGAGCCTCCAGAGCCCAGAAATCAAGCAGACTGCTCAAAACCACCAAAACAAAAAAACAATGGCAAGTTCTCACATACTTGGCCTTGTGAGACAGAGAAAACATTTCTTTAATAGCTTTTCTCCTTCCACAGTGTAAGTTAGGACCACATTCTAGAAAGGTGAAAGGGTGCTATTCAAGAGCTTTATCTTTTTAGCAGTGAAAAAGAAACCTAAGCAGTAACCAAATCTTTGAATCTGAGAAACCACTCTGCCAGCAGGGTTTTCTTTCCACAAGGACTACATTATTAACTGCCACTCTTGTAAAAGTTGAGTAACTTTCACCTGGGAAACAAACAAAGAAAGAAAATCTTTAATTTTGTCTAGGGTTTTTGCCTTTCTTCTGAGATTGTTTGAGACAAAAAATGCATCTGGAGTCTTCCCTTACTGAAGCTGTCAAAATGCTCTTCAGACCTGTGCTTGTACAGGCAGCTGAGGGGGGCTTAGGCCATCAGATGTGACCTGGACAGTTATCAAAAAAGGACAATAGATAGAATATTCTTTTTACAAAGTAGAGTTTAGTAAACAAATTCAGCCTTTTTTTCCCCCCTTGGCTTTCTTCTGTTAGCTTGAAAGCAAACTATGGCTTCACAGTAGCCTTTTTGACCAAGGCTCCAAGCCTTTTTGGAGCCCTTATTACAAGGAGGATGTGGGACATGCTGGAGCGTGTGCAGAGGAGGGCCATGAGGATGATCAGAGGGCTGGAGCACCTCTCCTGCGAGGATAGACTGAGAGAATTGGGGCTGTTCAGTCTGGAGAAGGCTCCGAGGTGACCCTCTTGTGGCCTTCCAGTATCTGAGAGGGGCCTACAAAAAGGCTGGGGAGGGACTATTTAGGATCGCGGGTAGGGACAGGACTAGGGGCAATGGAGCAAAGCTGGAGCTGGGTAGATTTAGATTGGATGTGAGGAGGAAGTTCTTCACCGT
>JAOXOE010030400.1:0-50275 GCA_028565055.1 Phoeniculus purpureus | reverse complement strand
AGAGCCACTGAATAAAGGTGGAAAAGAGAAGGCGAAGTGGAGAGAGAAACAGAGGATGTGCAGGAGGGGAGCAAGTGCTGATCTGGTCCAGCGTGTATCAGGATGCTGCCTGGGCAAAGGGAAAGGCTGGTGGGAAGCTCCGGGGTTGTATTAGGCTGCCAGTGCCTGTTGTGCAAGCCTGGCTGCATCCCACTGCAACACCTGGATGCCCAAACTGGCTATGAAGAAGTGCAGTGAGAAAAGGGCTTAATTCCTCTCTGAATTAGTTCTTTACGAAATTAAATAGTTTTTACCCCAAGCCCTCACCAGCCTGGTTGGGCAGATTGGACATGTGGTCTGGAGGTGGGGGTGGGAACATTCTGCTAGATGTTCATCTGCTAAAGGATGCTCATCTGTTGTGAAGCAGAGGGTCTCTGGTAGGATTAATCATAGAATCACCCGGTTTGAAGAGGACTTCCAAAGGTCACATATTCCAGCCCTCCTGGTTGCTCAGAGCCTTGTCCAGTCTCATCTTGAGTATCTCCAGAGATGAGGCCCCAACTACCTCCCTGGGCAACCTGTTCCAGTGTTCAAACATCCTCATACTGTTGCTGGTATTTTGAGAGAAAGGTGACCACATTTGCCAAAATCAGGAGGAGAGACCTGTTTCCCTCCAGTCCAGAGGAAGGTCACCAAGTTCTATGAGGATTTAAAGCCCTCTTTCAGCTGATTTGGCAATAGCCACTGAGCAGTTTTCAGTGGAAGCTGTTTTTAAGAGCATTTGTTCTGGAATCTGAGCAGGTTCCAGTCTGGTATGCAAAACTCCTCCTGCGGGCAAACTTTCTGGTAAATAAGAATCCTGGACTTGGCTGAGGAAACACCCCGTGTTCTGCCGGGACTGAGGAACTGTAAGCACAGAAAAAAACAGAATAAAAAAAAGGGAGGAGGAGAGGGAACTCCTTGTTCTCCTCTGAAGAGTGACTGTCTAAACGCAACACTGTTAAAAAACCTCCTTAAAGTAAGAGCTTTTTTCTGTTTAATTTACTGGATCTGCAAAACCCAACCCAAGGGAAAATGTGTGTCTGAGTCCACATCTCATCAGCTAAATTAAGTTCATGGGTCAGGAGCACCTTTTCCCCTCAGTACAGAGAGGTATTTGCACAAAAGTAGCCACAACATAGCTTAACTAAAATGAAAAAGTGCTACTATCTGCAGAGGCTGCAGAGGCACGTGTGGAATTCTCTAGGACTTTTTTATAGGCAATTTGTACAGAATGGAAAATCTCTTGCTTGCAATAGAGGTGGCAGGCAGGAAACAAAACTGGGCTTAGGGACTTTACCCAGAGGGTGGAACAGTACTTTAAAGAATGTGACTATCTCACCTCACATTAAAAAAAAAAGGCAGAACATTTTATCAGTTAGTAGGTCTGAGCTCTCAAACTTAGGAAATGCTGCTGTGAAGATGCAACTTTTATTCAGCCTCTTTTGTGCCTGTGTACATGTGATCTTGTAACCTTTTTTTTTTGTGTGTGCCTATTTTTAAATTTTTGGGGCTATTTTAGCTCAGAAATTCTGTCTCAGCCAGTGAGTAGGTAGGTAGCAATTCAGATTTTTTCAGTCTTTTCAGCCAGTGTGTGACTGAGGCAATATTCACATAACCTTCATTCCTCGCTGTGTGGTTAATGATTTCCATGTGGCATTTTGATGACACTCATCAGTATTGTTTGCCTGTGTGCCACATCCAATCAATATGAGAAGGGAATGACTCAGGTTCATGGATTCACTTGGGGTTGAACTATACCATAGGTCCATGTAATAATTACCAAGTCATTAAAAAAGAAATGGCATTAATTTTATTACAAGGACAAAATCAATAAAGCAAAAGCTCACTGCTGAGTGCTTGACAAGGTCAGAGGCACACCGATGGTTCTTTTTTTGGCTCTTATATAGTTAGCATTGCCTTAGGTTCATACATAATCATTAGGTTTGTGAAATAATTAACATACATGGTACAACTTATATATATGGTCTTTTGAGATCCTCTGGTGTCTGGTGGCGTCTTATCCATTTGTCCTTTTGAACTTTTTGCTGTCTCATATCTTCCTGTACTCCTCGAATCCTTCATCCTCGGCTTTGCTGTCTGGCGCTTCCAGGGAAGTCTTCTTGCATTTTCCTAATATTATCTGTTAACTCCTTCCCAGACATTAAAGGTTAGCCAAGCTGTATCCTGTATGCTATTGTGGCAAAGAGTCAATTCTACAGATCCTGCAGTCCATTATTCATTACAATTCCTCCTTTTTGTCTTTTATACTACGTTTGGCTTGAGCCACAACCTGAGCCTTGTTTAATCCACTTGTTCTTTTCAATAATTAATCGTGCCTCATCTGGATTCAGAGGGGTTGTTTTTAGTTATTTTTTTAATATCATTACCTTTTGATTCAAATCTGAGACTGCTAATTTTGGATTTACAGGCATGGAAACTACTTGCATATCTTGGACAACTGTAGTAACTAAGCACATGAAACAAGGGATTAAACAGCGTAAGAATAATAGACCAGTAATTGAACACAAAGGAAAAAAACCTACCCTTTTCCACCAGGTCTCCCCAAAAATATTATCCCACCAGCTATTATTTAACATAGGTTCCCACTTTTGGACTGGTACATGTGCTATTTTCTGAATTTCCTTGGTTATTTCCAATACTGCATCACCATTGTCATTGATTTTCAAACAACAATCTGAAGTGTTCCATTTTCTACAGACACTCTCTGCCTCTGCCAATAAGTAGTCCAATGCTAATTGTTTTTGGTAAACGGCAGCTCTCATTTGTTTTTGTTGTTTGGATAATAATTCCATTGCTTGGGCAGACTTATTGGTTATTACTTCCACTATTGCCTCCAAGTGGATAATACGATTTAACATATAGATAGGGGTATGATGTCCCCAACTGCCATCTTGAGCCCAAGTGGCCGGTCCATATACTTGGATTATTCGATCTGGAGGCCGTTAATCTTTTCCCCATTAAAGATTCATATACTGGTACTCCTAACTCATCCCCTTTGGGTCCAGGTAACAGGGAAAACCCTGGCTGAATAATACCCAGAGTACAACTACCTCTCCAATCAGTGGGTAATTCTGAGTAGGCTCTTTTTCCACATATCCAAAATAGCCCTTCAGGAGCCTTCCAAAACCCTGCTTGTGTGTTTGTTAGGTTGTTTCAGAATTGTGATATTTCTGGGATACTTTCATAAGGGTTTTGGACCTTTTTACTACAGTTAAGAAGCTTTGTTAAGTTGTTAACTTTGCATGTACCCGTTTTATTCTCTATATTCCATGCCCACTTTGATTTTTCGGGGTACCACCAGGTGAAGGTTCCATTACTAACTTTAAGCCTTTCACAAGGGGAATGTCCTACACTCCTTCTAAAAGTTCAACCCTCTCTCTTTAAGCATTCCTCCCCAATAGTACATGAACTTAAGATCCAATCCTCGGGCCGCTCTTCCTGGTTTCCTTACCCCTTCCCATTCCTGAGTTAGAATCCCTACGCCATCCTCTACATTAACAAATAAATGAAAGGGTTTTCTCTAATGAAGGTAAACTTAACACTGGAACTTTTATCAGTTTTTCTTTCAGCTGTTCAAATTTCTCCTGGTCCTTTTGTGTCCACTCTATCTTATCTTTCCCTGTCAGTTTTTCATATAAAAATTTGACTGCTTGAGTATATCCTTCAACCCATAGCCTACAGTACCCTAACAAGCCAAGAACCTTCTCACTTCTCTTTTCGTGGTTGGGGGCGAAATAGATACAATTCCTGCAATCCTTTCAGGATTCAGTTTGCTAGTCCCCTGGCTTATTACATGTCCTAGGTACCCTACTTCAGGCTCCACAAATTGTAGTTTTCCTCTGGAGACTCTCAATCCCTTTTCCTCCAGAAAATTTAATAGGTGAATTGTTAGTTCTCTAACCACTTCTTTTTCTTCCCCTGATATGAGTAAGTCATCCACATACTGGGTAATTTGGGTTTTTGGGAATGTGGGGAAAGAATGCAGCAGCTTCTCCAGCAGCCTGTCCGAACAGGTTGGGAGATTCGGTAAACCCTTGAGGCAGTTTGGTCCATCTAAACAGCTGTTTCTGGCCAGTATCCGTGTCTTCCCACTCAAAGGCAAAAATATCCCGACTCTCCTCTGCTAAAGGACAGGCCCAAAATGTATCTTCTGGGTCCATTACACTAAACCAATTATGTTCTGGTGGAACCTTGCTCAATAAAGTATAAGAATCCAGTAACACAGGGTATCCCATAGGTCTTGTACCAACCTATATGTCTCATCAGGTAAGATGTCTTACAGGTAAGATGGGGGTATTGTGGGGAGACATACAAGGTTCCATCGGCAACAAGCCCTTCAATTATTGGTTGAAACCCTTTTCTTCCCTCCATTGAAATGGGGTATTGCTTTACGCGTATAGGACGTTTCTCTTCTTCTATCGAGATGTTAATTGGGGGTATCCCCAAGCCTCCTCTGTTACCAGTGGCAGCCCAAACTTGTTGATTGATTTGAGACTCATCTTTCTGACTTAAAATGTTTTACAGTCATTTTTCCCTCATCTAGGACAACCCCAATTCCCAATTGGACTTGTAAGTCTCTTCCTAGCAAATTACACGCTGCCCCAGGTACCAATAATATGTCTCCCACCCCAGTTTTGTCATTCCCATCGAAAGTTACTTTAATTATTGGAGCTATTTTTGCACCCATCACAATAGTTACTTCTTTATTTATGTTGCAGCCTCTAGGTATATTACAAAGACAGGTTCGCTCTGTTCCAGTGTCTACCAAAAATTCTAATATTTCCTCCTGGGGACCGACTTTTAGTTATCAAGGGCTCCAGGTGATACTTGTTCCTCAGGAGGTAGAGCCCCTGACACCCCTACTCTTCCATTTCTTTAAAAAAACTTCCGATCTTTATTTCTTTGGGGACATTCTCTCTTGAAACGTCCTAATTTTCCACAATAAAACCAACCATTCTCCTCATTTCTCCTTCCCATGTTTGAGAGTCCTCTCCTAGGAGGGGCCTGATTCTCTTTCAGTATTTCCTCCCTTCTCCCAGGATTCCATCGTTTTGCTGTTATTATCCTGGGATTTTCCTGATTGTTTCCCTCCTTCATGGTGGCTACCACGATTTTGGCTTTCACTTTTACATTTTCTTCTTTACGTACAGTTCCTGGGCCTCCCATAATAACTCATTCAAGCCTTTAGCTGCCAGTCCTCTAACTTTTCTAGCTTCCTTCGAATATCCGGACAGACATGGGTAACAAATTGAACTTTCAGTAACGTCTGTCCGGCAGGGCCTTCTGGATCTATTCCTGAGTACTGTCTCATATTCCAAAAGAGTCTTTCAAGCCACTCAGTCGGAGTTTCCTCTTTCCCTTGCTGTCCATCAAATGCTCTAGTTACATGCTGTCCTCTTGGAGCTGCCTCCCTTATTCCTTTAATAATTAAATTTTGATAATTTCCCATATTCCTATTCCCCTACTTCATTTTGATTGCAATTAGGGTTCATAATTGGCATTTTCTGACCCCCAGGTGGATCCTGCTGATTCTCCCTTTCCCAAATCCTTATTCCAGCTGCTCTGATCATCTGCCGTTCTTCAGGGGAGGAAAATGTACTTCATATTGACTGTATTTCTTCCCAGGTATAAATATTAAGACCCAAGAACTGGTCTAGTTGTTCTGAAAGGCCCATGGGGTCCTTTAATAACCCCTTTAATTCCTTTTTGAAATTTCGGACTTCAAAGGGGACGTTCACAAACCCTATGCCCCGCTGGGCTCCTCCCAAGGGTAATTACCTCAGGGGAAACAGACTGGTCTCCGGGGGTTTCTTGGGTCAGATTTTGATCCTCCAGTTCAGTTAGTTCCATTACTCTAGCGGAGGCTTTTTCTGCGTAGTCATGGGGAACTGGCAGAAGATACTTCTTCAGCTAACCTCTGGGGCCTCTCAAACGCCCCCGAGTGCTGGAAGTCTGCTCCCTCTCAGGAGGCAGTGGGGCCATGGCAGGAGTGTGGTAGGGGGGTGGCAAAACCTCTAAGGGGTCTCATTGTTTGTCTTTTACTTTTTCTGTCTCTTTTTCTTTTTCTGGGGTTTTGGAAACCTTAAAGGTGCTAACCCTTTTTAATCCACGTTCTCCTTTCCAGCAAGATGCATACTCACTCTCTTCTGGATTGAATGATTTTCTGGCATTTATATGACGTTTCAGAGCCTGGCACATCCAGTCTTCAAATGACCCATATCTTGGCCAGTATAGATGGTCAGATCGTACGGGTTCTTTAGTCCATTCTACCATGCAATACTGAATCATTTTTACTTTAGTACTTGGACCCATTTCCCAATTAGCTAATTTCAACCCCAGGGGACTGTCTGGGGGTATCTCTGTTGGTGCCTTCCTGCTCCCTTTTTCCTCGGGACTTCCTTTTTGTCCCATTTTTCCCAGGGCTGTCTTTCACTAAGTTTCCAACCTCCGACTTTTCACCGGTGAATTCCCTCGCGGGAGATTGGAACCGCGGTTAGAGAGTCCACACTTGCTTCCCGATGCAGACTGTCCGGTCCAAGTCTCAGACACATCACACACAAGCCCCAGTCCCGCTCAACCGGGGAATTCTTACAGTCTTTTTCTTCCCTGGATCTTCGTGCACAAGAATCACGGACTGCCACGGCCTATTCCTGGGAGCACTGATCCTGCAACGATTCCTGCGTTTTCCTAATCTTATCTGTTAACTCCTTTCTAGATGTTAAAGGTTAGCCAAGCTGTATCCTGTACCCTGTTGTGGCGAAAAGCCAATTCTACAGATCCCGCTGTCCATTATTCTTTACATCCCCACGAAAGTCAAAGTGTACTGAAGTTACCAAGTTCCAAACTCAGAAGAGACAGAAATCACTAAAGTTACTAGATGCCCAACTCAGAGTGTAGAGGAGAGAAAAGGGGAAAGAGAGAGGATATAGTTAAGAGGTCAGATCACTGCAGCCTCCAGTTCCCCCACTCCACATCTCGGCTCCTCAGATCTCTGTAGGAACTCATTTTCTCTGGTCGTCTTCTCAGTCAGCTTCTCAGTACAGTCAGCCTCAATGACAGCAGGAAGTGTGGTGGTGGTGATAGGTGATCAGTCCCTCTTCAATTCCTCAGCTTTGCAGATTTTCAGTGTCTCCAGCAGTCCTCCGGTCTGCAGGCTGGGGAGGGCTGATGGTCACCCTGCACCATTTGAATCTCTCCTTTTATCCCTGCTACCAGGGGTGTTGTTCTTCCGCCCCCAGCAGTCTGGGGGACTTTTTTCTCAGGGTCTTAGACAAAGGACTGGCCAGTAAGTCCTTGAGAGAGAGCAGCTCACGGTGTTCTCCGTGCTAAAACAGAGTTTTGCAGATTGGCAGAACGCCGGGCTGCCCGCTGCACAGAGCTGACCTCTCCTGCCAGGTGCAGCCTCCCTGGTTACCCTGCTCACAAATTACCTTCTCTTCGCTTACAATTGTTTGGGCCATCTCTCCTGTTGTTAATCATAGTTTGAATAACTCCATATCCCACAAACATGGAGGTATTCACAGAGCAACCTGCAGGAACAGGAGGCCTTGTTACAATTCTTTTTTACATCCTCCTTTACAGCTTGGGTGTTCCAGCACAAAAATGTTTAAGTTCAGAAACAAGTAAATCTTCAGCTGTTGCATGTGAGCCCAGCACCCCAGAGATACTAGAAGTACTTTACCTAGTAAACTCAGGAAATGATGAATACAGGAAAAGCTCAAGCGAGTTACTTGCCCCACATCACTTTGGGCCTGAAACAGTACAACATAAATATATCTTCATCACAAGACCATCTTTTCCCTTCCTTGAGCTCCTTGATTTAGACATTAAATCAAGACATTAAAAGACAAGCACAGATCTTGCAGATCTGTAGTGCATTCACACAGGAAGTAGAGGTTTTCTTTGTGCTCCTGATGCTAACATCACCTGAGATTACAATTTCAATGCCATTTATTCTCTGCTGTTGTGTTTTTAATTCCTTTGTGTGTGTGTGCTGTTAAATAAACACAAAAAGATGCAGTTTGTGGTGTGGTGTCATACTGCCCTACAATGAGCATCAGAAACTTGAAGTCTTCGATTTCAATATTTGAGCAAAAAGCCACCCGTCAGACCTTTTGTAGTGCCAGTTTCAAGCTAGAAGAAATGTTTATATCTTTTAGACTGATCTCCTGTATACCCGGGCGATCACATTTTCTCCCAGATATTGTCTGTTTCTGTCATTCCCCAAAACTGTTTGTTCCTTCTCGCCTCTATCTTTACAGATGTGCTCTGTTTTTGCCTTTCCCACTATGCTTCTAGCACTGACCCTTTCCTCCATCCCGCATGTTTCTCCCTTCAGCTTTGTTTCCCCTGTTGCAAGGCTCACCTAGTTGTCTGTCATACTGCTCCAGATCACAGCACTGGACACTTAGGAGAAGCTTTCCTTCCTGTTTTTAGCAAACGGAAAGAATCGCTTTTTGCTGTTGATAAGGGATGTGCTGGGCGTGGGGAGGATGGGGGGCGATTAACAGGGTGCTTCAGGGTGCTTCAGGGCGGCTGGGGAGACTATTGCTTATAAAAAGACGACATTAACGAAACAAAAGGGATGGAGCAAGGGGAGACAAGAGGCGTGATCAGCTAACACAATTTGATTCTGTAAAAAACTAAAATCGAAGTTGAAGGCGTGCACCTATGTGAAATAAATCATAAATATGCACGTACCACCACTATTTAACCCAGAAACCGGCCTGGAAATGGAACGCACATTTTTTGAAAGAAAGATCCCCATGCGTGGCCCAGCGCTGCAATAAAGAATGCCTGCTTCACAACTCCGGTTAGTGAGTTTTCACTAAGTCAGTTTGGCTCCTCAGGTGGAACGATCTCTACTGGGCTGCAGGATCCCCTGGGCGCCCCTCGAGATTTCCAGGTGGGACTCCTCAAACTCACCGGCTCACTGAGGGAGTAGAAAAGGACCACCTTGGTAAGGCATTCTTTCAGGTTTGGTTTTTTTGTTTTTGTTTTGTTTGTTTTGGAACAGGCGTGCCTTCGTTTGAAAGGTGCCCCTAATACATAAAGACGTTCTACGTGGGGTGCCGTATGCATAGATATTGGTGTCTGAAGCATACCTGTTTGGTAAGGGTTTCGAGTCCCCACTCCAGTATTTTTTGGTTTATGAATACGGAATATTGTTTAAACGGAATACAGTTGTGGTATATTTTCTAACGGAATATGTTTTTTTATTAGCATTTAAGTATGGATTAATTTGTTACGACTTGGGCTGTGACATTGGATTCGTGCCTTGGTGTTTGTGGTTCTAACTCAGGTAATAGCTCTGTGTATTTGGATTACTGTTTTCTCCTTGCGTGAATAAATATTCCTATATTTTCCTAGTATGAGTGAGTGAGTTCCTACAAACCCTCCAAGTTGGATGGTGCAAAGTGTCCCCCAGCCGATGCCATCGGAATGACTGGAGTATCAGTGTTAACAGTGTGATTTGAGACGCACAAATATCTACGAAGCGAGTGTGGAGTTCTGACACGTGGTTCCATTTCCCCGGGAGGGGCATGGCTGGAAAAGAACGCAGCAAATGACAAATCTATCTGTTACCGTCATTGTTGTCGTCATAATTGCAGCAATTTACTGTATTGCGTATGAAAGTGATGTAAGAGGGGAATCCCTGTATGTGTGGTGTGAGAGTAATGACAATTACTATTGTTGTAGTGTTGTCATTGTGAGATTTTCCTTTGGAAATTGCTTTATACCACAAAGTTTAAAAGTTAATGGAAAAACCTGATTTAAATGACCAATTGCCAGCAGTGCAGGCAGGTCCCCTGTGTAGCCTGAAGCCTGTATGGGCTCCTGTGCTAGGCTAGAGGCACCTGGGCTGGGCACAAGGCTGCCGTCCCCACCTGACCTCTGATGCTGCCTTTTCATTCATTCTCCCTTCTCTGCTCACTGGATCCTGGTGTCGCAGGTCGTTGCTGAGTGTAGCTTTTGTGGGCAGGGTACTTTGGTGGAGGTTTGGAAAACGTTGAATCCATTTTTTTTTTTATAGTTTCGGTGTTGAAGGGGATATAAGGGGACTAACGGACTGGAAATCTAAGAGTTAAAAACTCAGAAGCTTCGCATTGCTGAGAAGATGTATTGTAAGCTGTGCTGAGAGGGATGTTTAGGAATGTGGAATACGGGGAAGACGAATGGGGGAAGAGGGTGATAAGTAGAGAGTACTCGAATAATTAACGGTTATGGGATTGGTTGAGCTACTCAAAAGAAAAACCAAACGGTGAAAAGATTAAGGCGGGGAGACCGTTTTCTTTATCCTAGACACCACCTCCCAGGACCCCCGAGACCAACTGCGCAGACGTGAATAGGAGGGGTTCATGATAATGATTTCCGCCCGATTAATTGTAATATCCCCTCCCTACTTATGAATATGTATGAGAAGACTACATACAATCTAATTAAAACCGCGCTTCTGCGCACACGATTTAGAGGAGGTATCTCCTGTGTGCCCCGCGCTGCAACAAAGCATACGTGCTCTTAACTCTGTGAGCTCCATGGAGCTCGTTTTCCGCACGTCAAGGTGTTTATTTTAGCGGTTTGATTGGGAAGGAGTTTTTGTGGGACCCACAGTGACAGTACGGGGGCTGTTTGAAGTTTGGATGGTGGAGAGGAAGGCAGCAGTTTCTGTTGTTGTAAAAAGCTACAGAAGACAAAGGAGCCAGATACGTGGGGCTTGGAGGGGTTGTTTGCGGTGGCTTGTGAGGGGGCAGATGTTTTGGAATAGAGAAATGAGCGAGAAGTGTAAACAGATAACGATTGCTGCCACTGCAGCTGTTAATCAGCAATCAGCAGAAGCCCGGGAGTGGCCGCACTGAAAATAGGTGTTTAAAGACAGTTCATTGTGTTTATTGCAAGGAAGTAATTTTTCTTTTTACTTGACATCGGGGCTTCTTAATTCGGTTGTGGATTAAAGCTTGGTATCCATAGATAAGGATATTTGTAACTGTAGTGGAGGCTGCTGGCCAAATGGAAAGAGCAAATTTTATATTCTGTGAAATCTCTAGTTGAATGAGACTTGTTAGGAAAATTGGAAGGTAAAATCTCCTTTAATCAGGGAGACATGAAATTGACAGTGGGGGAGGATGAACTAGTAGGAATGTAAGTCTTGCTCTAATCCAACCAAAGGAACAAACGGTCTGTGTCTCAGTAGAAGTTTTGAATCAAGTAGACCCACGAGCATGGGCTTCTGCAATCCCTGAAAGACCTAAATCGACTGCCTCAATTGAAGTAAGGCTAAAACCCATAAAAATAGGGATAATTTAAAAAGTGAAGATTGAAAAGGAGTTAAAGAAATAATTGGTAACTTCTGAAAATTTGGCCTATTAATTGAATGTGAATTGGAATATAACACTCCAATTTCGCCAGTAAAAAGCTGGATGGAAAAAACCTACCAATTAGTGCAAAATTTGAAGACAATACGTCAAACTGTAGAGGAAATGCATCCAGTAGTGCAAACCTTAGAACCTTGCTCACTAAGTTAAAAACTGAGCCAGCATGGTTTGCTGCACTGGATCTGAAGCATGCTTTTTCTGACTGCCTTTAGCTAAAGAAAGTCAGAAATTATTTACATTTGAGAGGGAAAATCCCCAAATGGGAAGAAGAATCTGACTCACCTGTACAGTGCTACCACAGGGTTTTAAGAATATTTGGAAATCAGTTGGGTCAAGAAACTTGAAAGTTGGAAGTTGCTATAGATGGACTGTGAGTTAATTAAATTTTTTAGAACTAAATGGAAACTTGTTTGCAGAAAATGGAAAGTTATTTGCAAAAGCATAAACGTGCCCATCCCTAGAAAGGATGGAATGGGCTGAAAAAGTGCTGGAGAAATGAAGATATGGTTATAGAAATTAGGTAGAAGTAAATAAATGTTTAAACCAAGGAAGGGAAACCATAAAGGTATAATACCTGAAATTTTGGGCACTCAATGTTCTGTTCTGCGGCCCTAAAGCAAATTAACAGCCCTCCAGACCCCCAAAGTGCTTAGTTGTTTTGGATTGTGTGCTACTGTTTAGATCCAAAGTTTAATACTATATGTACGCTGTTTGTTGTGTTTATAATTATCCTATGATCAATACAGGATAATTTTTATGTAAGCACAATCTTCTGCAAAATGAGCTTTATTGAAAGGTGTTAGCTTTAAGATGTTCCAGTTTACCAAACATACACCTTTAATGGGGAAAGCTAATAAGGAGAAGGACAACCCCATCAATATTGGATGTTTTAATTCAAAACTAAAATTACATGGTGTGATTATGGATTTCCATTATAAGGGTACCTATTGTGTTTATGTATGTCACTCTAGGTGTATATGATTGAAGGAACAATTTTTCTGTCGGTTTCGATATGTATTTGTGTGTGAAAAATTGAATATTTTTGTGCCTCTGTGTGCATGAGATGTAACTCAGTTACGAAGCGAGAGTGGAGTCTTAATCCATGGTTCCGTATCCCTGCGAGGGGAGCGGCTGGAGAGAGATGAAGCAAGAGAGATTAATGAATGAGTGAGGAGACTGGTATAAGCAGTAAAATATACCAGTGAGGGTCAGTATATAATTAATGGTTGCTGTTTGCCCTTGGTCTGTGACTATTTTACTGGAGACCCACTGACACATCTGGTAACTCAGACTCTATGTTTAAAACATCCATTTTCCCAGTACGGGTAAAAATTACGTGTGGAAATTGTCACCTTATATATGACTGTCACAGTGGGAACAGTGCTAGAACCTGTCCCAAGCACATAACGCTGTGGATCATTAGAGAGAAGAAATTTAGGTCAGTCAGCTTGGTTATAGGACTTTAAGCACAGAGGTTTAATAATGGGGTTAGGGCAAGGACCTTCTCTATTACTTACTGGACAAGGAGTAAGGTGGGACCAATCATACAGGCGCCCCTGAGACAGGCTATGGGTCCTATTGGGGTAACTAGGATTAGAGCCCCGTTCTCTGCCCAAGATTTAGCTGAATGGAAGGAAGTGGTGAAGGGGTATCAGGATGATCCTACGGGGATAGCAAAGTTGTTCGACTTGGTAATAAAGAATCAGGATCCAGACTGGAAGGATATAGACTTAATTGTGAGTGCCCTTACGGAAACTGAGAAACAGTTTTAAAAACTGCTAGAATCCAAGCTCAAACACAGATAACTGCTGGTGCCTGCCAGGGAAGGATAGATGATTATGTTCCCCTGGCAGATCCAGGATAGGACCTGAATGATGATAGGGATTATGCTGCATTACAAAGATATCAGGGGTGGATAAAATATGGATTGGAAAATGCAGTTCTGAAAACCATTAATTGATCTACATTATATACTGTTAAACAAAACCCTACAGAAGCCCCCACTGAATTTTTAGATAGATGAGTATGCTTTCACATTGCTGATCTTACATTGGATCCCTCGACAGAAGGAGGACAGCAGCAGTTGGTTTCCTTGTTTTTTGGGACAATCCTCTGATGATATTAGGAGAAAGCTACAGAAACTGAAATCACCAGATGTAAGGGATATAAACCCAGTGGTAGCCAACCCCTACACATTGCTAACCAAATTGGCCACAGAACTGACTTGGTTTACCATATTGGACTTAAAGGATGCATACCCCTGGATCCTCAAAGCCAGAAGCTATTTGCCTTTGAGTGAGAAAACCCCAAGTCTGGAATGAAAGTACAACTGACATGGACAGTACTGCCTCAGGGGTTTAAAAACAGCCCTAACATTTTTGGGAGCCAATTGGCCTGGGACTTGGAGAGATGATGGGACCATCCACCAGGACAAGGTACTGTACTGCAATGTGTCGATGACATATTAATAGCTACTGATACCAGAGAACATTGTGTGGCATGGACAGTAGATTTATTAAATTTTCTTGGACTAACTGGTTATCAAGTCTCCCCTTGAAAGGCCCAGGTTGTCCAGCAACAGGTCACCTACTTGGGATACGAAATCTCTGCTGGAAAGCGAGTCCTGGGAACTGCAAGGAAGGAGGCTATCTGCCAGACTCCTAGGCCATGGACTGTAAAGGAGCTACGCACATTTCTAGGAATGACTGGATGGTGCCGACTGTGGATCTACAATTATGGACTATGGGTAAAGCCTCTGTATGAAATGATAAAGTCAAATAACAATCCTTTTATATGGGATGGAAAAACCAATCAAGTGTTCCAACGATTAAAGGAGGAATTAATGAGGGCTCCTGCCCTAGGATTTCCAAATCCGACTAAGCCTTTTTTGGCTATACTCCCATGA
This sequence comes from Phoeniculus purpureus, assembly GCA_028565055.1. Classification (NCBI taxonomy): domain Eukaryota; kingdom Metazoa; phylum Chordata; class Aves; order Bucerotiformes; family Phoeniculidae; genus Phoeniculus; species Phoeniculus purpureus. The sequence continues at coordinate 35,956 of JAOXOE010030400.1, read as the reverse complement.
AAAACAGGGAATAGCCCTCGGAGTCCTAGCCCAAAGTCTAGGACCACATAGGAGGGCAGTGGCCTATTTTTCCAAGCAACTAGACAAGACCAGCAAAGGATGGTCTGAGGGCCGTAGCGGCATTGGTTCTGAATGTTCAAGAGTCCCGAAAGTTCACACTGGGACGAAAGATCACGGTGCTGGTCTCTCACAAGGTATCCACAGTGTTGGAGGCCAAAGGAGGGCATTGGCTATCCACTTTGCAATTTCTTGAAGTACCAAGCTGTCCTGGTAGAACAAGATGATGTTGAGATTGTGGTCACTAATGTTGTTAATCCAGCTACATTCCTTAGGGAAGGAGATGGAGAACTCGTGACTGCCTGCAGACCATTGAAACTGTATATACTAGCCGACTGGACTTAACGGAGGAACCTCTAGAGGAGACAGAGGGCTCCTGGTACATGGATGGAAGCAGTTTTGTCATGCGTGGAGAATGTAAGGCGGGGTATGCTCTTACCACTTCAGAATGGGTAATAGAGTCAGGAGCCCTGCCTGTAAATACGTCAGCCCAAAAGGCAGAGATTATAGCTCTTACTTGAGCCTTGAAGTTGGCAAAAGGGAAGAGGATCAACATATGGACAGGCTCAAAATATGCCTTTGGTGTGGTTCATGCTCATGGGGCCATCTGGAAAGAGAGAAGACTCCTGTCCACCAAAGGAAAGCACATAAAACATGCAGAGGAAATCTTGAGACTCCTTGATGCTGTGCAATTACCCGAAAAAGTGGCTATAATGCACTGCAGAGCCCACCAGAAGGTAAAGAGTGTGCACAAGGCTGGAAATTCAATGGCAGACCAAGAAGCAAAAAGAGCAGCTATGAGTGATTCAGTGGGTCTGCAGGCCTTGATTCCGAATGGTAAGATCCAAGTCAGACAAATAACTGAACATCCACAGTATTCAAAGGAAGATAATAAGCTTATTCAGGATCTGCAAGGACAAATTGAAAAGGACAGGTGGGCAATTACCCCACAAGGCAGAATAGTTGCTCCAATGGCAATGGCGTAGGGGCTGGCTATAGCAGAACACAGGAAAACACATTGTGGGGCAGAGGCACTATTGACTCAAAGCATAGTAGCCAGAAACTTGTACACCACTCAGCAGTGTGAAATTTGTTTACAAAACAACCCTAGGACAGGACAAATAGGAAAGGGAAATCTCCCAGGGCAACAAGAGCAAATTGATTTTTTGGAACTCCTTAGAAAATGGGGGGTATCGATACCTTTTAGTAATTACTGACACCTTCTCTGGATGGCCTGAAGCCTTTCTGTGCAGAACTAATAAAGCTAGGGAAGTAACAAAAGCCTTGCTGCAGGACATAATCCCAAGATTTGGGGTACCAGTAATCATTTCATCAGACAGAGGGTCTCATTTTGTAGCAAAGGTGGTGCAGCAAATTAGCACCTCACTAGGAATCGATTGGCAGTTGCATACTCCATGTTGACCACAGGCTACTAGTGGTCAAGTGGAGAAGATGAATCATTTGATTAAACTCCAAATTGTGAAGTTGGGACAAGAGGCAGCTATAACCTGGCCACAAGCCTTACCTTTGACTTTATTACAAATCAGAACAAGGCCTTGAGTAAAATAAGGTCTAAGGCCATTTGAAATTCTTTATGGGCAACCGTACATGGTGCAACAGGGTTTTTCTACCCAAATAGGTGATGCAACCCTAGCAGACTATGTGTTAGCTCTTCAGAAACGGCTGAGAGAAATAAAAACCCAAGTACTTAGTTACTTGGGCCAGAGGCCTAGATGGCCCAATACATAACATCACACTGGGTGATTATGTGTTTGTTAACACCATTTCAGATTCACCTTTGGAACCTCGCCGGGACGGACCCTTTCAGGTCTTGCTGACAACTCATACGGCAGTGAAGACTAGAGAACAAGCTCCCTGGATACACTATACGCGAGTAAAGAAGTCACCTGATTCACAATGGAGATCCTTTCGCATGGGACCACTCAAACTTTGCCTTCAAAGATTACGTGGATGGGTATATTTCTTCTTTCAGTAGGCACTGTGGATGCTGTCTTTGAAGCAAATACATATATATCGATTGTAAAAAGTATTGTAAAATATACTAATATTAGTGATTGTTGGATATGTGGACAGGCAAGGGATTTTAACACCCCGCTACTTGGAGTCCCTACAGGAAATTGGACCGTATTGGATCCATCAATATTGCTTAACTATAGTTCTAAGTCATGCAAACAAGATAATGTAGTACTTGAGTTAAAAGAGTATCAAATTGAAATAGTGAATCTTCCGGTTTCATATATAAGATATAATGCCGCCGGGCCTAATTTAGGGAAATTTGGAAATTTAACGGAGTTAGGAAATTGGACTGATGTACCAATAATCAAATCTTTTAATAACAGGCCTGATTTAACGCAAATATTGATTTCAGGAGGAAATGATACAAGTTTTACAAAACCCATTAAGACAGCAGAAGAAATCAAATGGGCTGCATATCTTTTTGGAAGAAGTACCTATAACGTGTCACTAGCAATCAATCAGACTTGTAACTTACCGAAAGGATATTGGTGGCTGTGTGGTGATCTTAAAGCAAGAAAGCAATTGCCCCAAAATTGGACAGGGGAATGTACGATGGGGTACTTGGTTCCTCCATTGCAGGTTTTCAAGAAGAATGAACTTGGGGGAATAGTAAGAGGAATATGGAGAAGAATAAATAAGCAAACTGTGAATAATCCATTAGTTACTCGAAGCACAGGCTTCCATAGCTTCATACGAGCATTAATTCCTTCTTTGGGAGTGAATGAATTAGAAAAAGCAATAGTGAATATTTCAGCAGAAGTGGAAATAATAGCTAATTCCACTGCTGATGCCCTCTTAAGACTTAATAAAGAAGTGAAATCGTTACAAAATACAATGGCACTTGATATAGTCACAGCAAATGTGGGAGGAGTTTGTACACTAATAAATAGTAGTTGTTGTTCTTATATTGATGAATCCAATAAAATAGAAACCGATATTAATAAAATTTGGGAACATGCAAAGATATTACACCAAATATCTCAGGATAAAGCAGAAATGGGATTTCAAGAAGCATGGGAAACTTTGACCTCATGGTTACCCAATCTAAACTGGGTAAAGCAATTATTTGTATAATTAATATGTTTATTGATATTAGGAGTTTTTGTTGGAATAATAGTTAGATGTTGTCATTATTGTATTAGTTGAAATCAAAATCAGTATTTGGAGTGGAAAAAGAATCAGCTTAGACAAGCAATACAAGAAGGGACTTATTTTAGGCAATTATGATGCCAAGAAAGTGTGATTTAATAGAAGAATTTATTAAGGGTGTAAAAAAATGGCAATTGATTTATGACAAGCAAAACTTAGAAAACAGCTGCCTCCAGCAAGAAGGCAAACAGGCCTTGAACAAGATAACAAGCCAGACTCTATCTATTGTGGAGGTCCATTCTTAAAGATAAGAAAGCAGATGGCCAGTGCTTTGGAATGCTGACCAGCAGAAGTTTTCTCCTCAATGGGAGGAGACTTTACATGTGAAGCAGGCAGATCATTCTTATGTATTAGGCGTATTGGGAAATCTAATGAATATGTATTATTGTACAACATATAATCGTTGATTTGTGGCCAGCTTAGTGCACATGCCTATGGCGGCATGAGCCCCCTTGTGCCCATTGGCGATAATAAATTACCTCCCCAAAAACTCTCATCGGAGTTCTTGGGTTTTTCACATACGTCAACTGGGATTGGCTACTGTGCAAACACAATTAAGTAATTTAGCCTATCGTGTAAAGAACTGAGCTAATGCTGCTGCTGTTAGTTTTATTAAATCAAGAGGTGACTGCAAGCGACTTCAAGAACGGCTCTTCAGGACTGTATGGGACTGGACTTAATGCTGCTACATCAAAATAGACTTTGTGGCTACCTGAACTGCCACAGCACAGACTGCTTCCTTCCTATCCCTAACATCACAGGACCTCAACATCCAACTAGTGATGATACAAGAAGTGATGAAAGACACCCGTGAAGACTGAGACTCTGTGAATGATAGCTGTCTCTCCAAAGTGCTTAGTGTTTTGGATTCTATGTTACTGTTTGGATCCAAAGTTTAATACTACATGTACACTGTTTGTTGTATTTATAATTATCCTATGATCAATATAGGATAATTTATATATAAGCACTATCTTCTGCAAAAAGAGCTTTATTGAAAGCTGTTAGCTTTAAGATGTTCCAATTTACCAAATATACACCTTTAATGGGGAAAGCTGATAAGGAGGAGGACAACCCCTTCAGTATTGGGTGTTTTAACAAACTAATCAAACGTGAAATAGCCCATCAAGATCTTTGTGCTCACTGCCATCCCAAGGAGACTCTTTGTCTACAGACTTCTTCACACACTTGTACCGTGTAACACAGTATAAAAACTTCAATCTTTTAGGGGACTGGGCAAAGAGGGAAAATGAGAACCTGACCCCAAACAAATGAAAAGAGCTTTGGCTGGTCTTCTCCTTCCTCTCAGAACTCTGTTGGTAAGAAATCTGCCTTTGGGTCTGCATTTATTTCATAGGTTTGTTTGCCTGTCCATACCCTTAAGGCACAGAATGTTTTCTGCAAATTAATTTTATCCCCAACAGTCTAAAAGAATCTATATAATGTTGCATTTATATAAATAAAGGCCAAGAGATTGAAACAGACCTAGCAAGAATGCAAGAAAAGGTAATGGTTTGACATGAAGTATCTGTAGATAACTTTTCCTTTGACCTTCAGGAAATTTGGGAAAAACTCACCTTTTGGCTTCCAAATCTAGCTTGGTTGAAGCAACAATAAATAATGCCTGCTTAACGACTCTTGATTATTGAGTTTTCACTACGTCACTGTACTTTAAAATGATGCCAGAAAGGGGAGTGGGGGTGGAGGAAGAATGTGGTGCCCTTGGCCTCGTGCATCCACTTAGGGTTACAGTGGTTAGGGCCCTCGCCCAGGATTTTGGAGAAGTGCCTCAAACTCTGTTGCTGCCTGGTAGCTTTGAGGGCTGGCAGAAAGAATGAGGTCACTGGGTACTCTGGTATTTTTTCATTTTTCTGTTGATATGAAATAAGCAAAACCAAAAAGATCCCAAAGAAAGAAGCATAAACGTCCAGGCAATGTCCTCAGGATGCAGAGGCTGAACTGTTTCCTTACAAAACAGATCACTGTAAAATGCATGAATGCCCTTGGAACTGCTCTCTCCCTTCTTCCAGCTCCAACAAGTGCCTCAACTAGTGAGTTGCATCTCGTTGAGCATCAGGTTGTCCTGTGTAGTTGAGCACCAGCATGGCAGTGAAGGCATCTGCATGAGGAATCCTGCTCTCATCACTGCAGCACAGAAAGATGTTTCTGCATAATCTGTCATGTTTTACTAATTGGGTCAAGTGGAGTTTCTGCAGGAACTTGTCAACAAACCTGAGACAGTGAGGTTTAGAATGTTGTCCCGTGAAGTCTGCAATTTAGTATAAATCTGAGAATTAACATGAACCAGTTAATCAGGAGGGCTGACTACAGGTGAAAATTCGAGGCTGCTTACCAGGGCACCCAAAACTAGCACCATAAGTTCTCTGCAACAGCTGCATGTCTGGAGATGAATAGCTGGACACTTGAGCTGTCAGTAAGAATCTGGAAAGCCTGTCTCTTGGTGGCCCCAGAATGAGGTGCCCTGGGTTAAGGCAATGCCTGCATACCTCCTTGTCTCCCAGCCAGGAGAGGCTGGGAGCACTGGGGTAGGCTAAAGCAGGTCAACCACCCACCAGGACTATTTTATGTTCCCACAGTCACCCTAAGGAAAAGACCTGCTTTAAGTTCTGCCGGGTACATTCTGTTTGGGTTTCATCGTGAAGCCTGGGAGTGGCAGGGGAGAAGCCTGGGTGAATTGGAACGAAAGCAGCACATTTGCAGAGCATTGTCCCACCAGAGGCAGCAAAGTGGAACACAGAGTGCTTTATAAAGGTGGGCCTGAAAAATCTGGTGCCTCAGGACACATTGTAGTACCCCGAGTCTTTCGTGGCGGCCTACAGCTGGGCTGTGCCAGACCTGATGCTTTCCGGTTTTAGCTCATCACGGTTTCTCTCCAGAGGATTATGTGTAGGATGCTAATGGCAGAGGTGTGTCTTGGCCCTGGCCTTAGGAGGGCCAAGAGGAGGATGATGGGTTGCATTCCCTGGGCAGATAAGGGGGTCCAGGAGGAGTCAGTTATAGAAAAGAGCATTTCTTCCTGCTGTGAACTTGGTAAAATATGCCTCTGTGATATTTGTCTCACGTCCCACTCTCCAGGTGCATCACAGAGGCCTGTAAAACACCTAGGAAAGGCCTTCCCACACAGGAGAGACCTTCTCAGGGAGGAAGGTGAGGCCTTCTCCACCTGGGGGCGGCCTGAGGCAAGAGCGACCCAACTGAGCTCTGGCCAGGCTGAGGACACTTGGTTTGCATCCTGGCACGGCTCTTGTTCCCAGGAGAAGCTTGGTGACTACATGGGTTGTAAGAGCACCTGGGCCTACGGGTAGATGAGGTTTCTGAGTTTCAGGGACACACGTAGGTGTCCAAGCATTTTAGTGGTTTCACCTCCAAAGGCAGCAGGACTATACAGATGAAGGTGTCTCCCAGACGCAGAGCGCTCTTTTCCTTCTTAAAAAGCCACTGGCCATGTCTAAGGGAAACCAGAAACAATCCACTGCCTCCAGGACAGAGGCCGCACTTCAGTTAAATGGCTGCTCCAGTAGGTTTTTTTTTAAACACTGGCAAAACAACATTTTTTCCTCCAAGCTCATTGTTGGCAGTAGCTGAACTGTTTGCTGATACTTCAGTGCACACAAAAACCCCATTAAACTCAAGGCAGGCAGCACAGACAGTTTTAGCCCCAACACTTGAACTCTGGCAACAATAAGGTGCTGATAACAGGATGTGAACACAAAGAGCACGGAGAAAGAGCTAGTACCAGCTTCAGGGCTAATTTTACAGATAGATGTAACAACACCTGGTAAACCAAAATGCTTTAAAACCTGAAAACTCAACTTTTAAATAGAAATCATCCCCAGGAGTAAGATGGGAATTTTGCCAGCAAACCAGAGGGAGGAGAGCTCCTCATGGTGTAATGAGATGCAGCCCAGTAAGGAAGGGGCTCTGAGCAGAGAGACAATCACTTGTGTCCACGTGAATGGATGCAGCTTGTGCAATACACCAACAGGGTCAGGAAAGGGAACTGATGGCAGCAAAATCCAATTCTACTAGTTGCAGTGAGAAATCAGGGATGGAGCTGGCCCTTGCAAAGAACTCATTCTTTGTAGCGGGCCTTGGCATGTTGGATTATTAGTCCATGATAGGCCTAACTTGACAAGTGGTGCATTTACTGGTTGTTCAGCTTTATGCCGCATTTCCAGATTTGATTTTTGATTTTGTCCCAGTAATACCCTTAATCATGGACACACTATGTTTCAAAAACCCATAAACTACCAAAGAAACTACCTATTGTTTTTTAAGAGTATAGTTCTTCTAGCCTTGGCTACTAATGGGCCAGTGTCCCAAGGGAGAGGTAAAATGCATAGACTCCCACATTTAGTGTACTTGCTTCTGTCAAAAGTGGCCTTCAAGTAGTCCACAAACAGAACAGTTTTCCAGATCTGAAATAAAAGACATTAATTTTAAAGAAGACCAAATAAATGGGGGGCTGTAGGTGTATGCAGGGAACTATCCCGTGTTTAACACCTTTATCAGGTGTTATCAGCCTGACCTCAGTACCAGGGAAGATTCTGGAGCAGTTCATCCTGAGCTCACACATCAAGTGCAGGGACAGCCAGCATTGGTTTATAAAGGGCAGGCTTGCTTGATCAACTTGATCTCCTTTATGACCAGGTGACTTGCCTTAGTGGATGAGGAGACAGCTGTGGATGTTGTTTACCTGGACTTCAGCAAAGCATTTGACACAGAGAAGCTGGTGCCCCATGCCTTAGACAGATGGACTTTTTGCAAGGTAAAGAACTGGTTGCATGGCTGAACCCTGAGGACTGTGTTGTATGGAAATAAATCGGGTTGACAAGCTGTTCCCCAGGGATCAGTATTGGGGCCAGTCTTGTTTAACATCTTTATCAATAATCTCGATGAGGGGATTGAATGCATCCTCAGCAAGTTTGCAATGACATCAAATTGGGCAGGTGGATTGATCTGCTTGAGGGTAGGAAAGTCTGCAGAGGGACCTGGGTGGGCTAGATTACTGGGATGAGGGCAATTGTATGAGGTTTGATAACACCAAGTGTTATCACTTAAAGTCCTACACTTTATTCACAACAGCCCCTATATAAGAAGATCACTGACTTCCAAAACCTCTCCTGGCAGGATTTTGCTTAGTGGATGAGGGAAAGCCTGTAGATGTAGTCTGTCCTCCTGTTCAACACCTTTATTAATGGTTTTGATGAGGGGACTGAGTGCATCCTCAGTAAGTTTGCAGAGGGCACCAAGTTGGGAAGGAGTGTTGATGTGCTGGAGGGTAGTAAGGCTATTCAGAGGGACCTTGACAGACAGCATCGATGGGCTGAAGATTATTGTCTGGGTTTCAGTGGAGCCAAGTGTCAGGTCCTGCATTTTGTTTACAACGATCCCATGCAACACCACAGGCTTGGGGCAGCGTGGCTGGAAAGCAGTCTGACAGAAAAGGACCTGGGGGTTCTGACTGACAGGCGGCTGAGTACAGTCAGCAGTGTGCCCAGGTGGCCAAGGCGGCCAATGGCATCCTGGCCTGTCTTAGAAAGTGTGTCCCCAGCAGGAATAGGGAGGTGATTGTCTCCCTGTACTCAGCACTGGTGAGGTCACACCTTGAGTAATGTGTCCAGTTTAGGGCACCTCAGTACAAGGGAGACATTGAGGTGCTGGAGCAAGTGCAGAGGAGGGCAATGAAGCTGGTGAAGGGCCTGGAGAATAAATTTTATGAGGAGAAACTGAAAGTGTTGGGGCTGTTTTATTTGAGGAACAGGAGGTAGAGAGTGATGAGGTCTCCCCTCAGCAGCTATCTGAAAGAACACTGTAGAGATGTTGGTGCTGGTCTCTTCTCACAGGTAATTAGTGACAGAACCAAAGGGAATGGTTTCAAGCTTCAACAAAGTAGGTTTTGATTGGATGTCAGGAAAAAATTCTTCACTGAGAGAGTGGTCAGGGACTGGAATGGGCTGCCCAGGGTGGTGGTTGAGCCACAATTTCTGGATGAGTTTAAAAGATGCTTAGATGTGGTGTTGGGGGATATGGTTTAGGGGTGAACTTGTAGAGTAGTGTTGATAGTTGGACTTGATAATCCCAAGGGTCTTTTCCAACTTGAATGGTTCTGTGATTCTGTGACACTGAAGTACTAGATCCTGTCCAAAGAAGATCAGTGAATCTAGTGAAGGGCCTGGAGGACAGGTCTTATGAGGAGTGGCTGAGGGAAATGGGGTTGTTTATTCTGGAGAAAAGGAAGCTGAGGGGAACAGGCTGCCCAGAAAAGTGGTGGAGGCCACATCCCTGGAGGTGTTCAAAAAATGTGTAGGTCTGGCACTAGGGAACATGGTTTAGTGGGCAGGGTGATATTAGGGTAATGGTTTGACTTTATTGTCTTGGAAGTCTCTTCCAACTTTGATTTTATGATTCAGATCCTGCACATGGAGAGAAATAATGCCATGGTGACAGAGGTTGTGTGCTGCCAGGCTGGGGAGCATCTCTGCTGAAGAAGTCCTTGGGTAGAGTTGGGGTAGAGGCAGTGTAGACTGCAAGCTGAGTATGAACTAGGCATTGACTCCAGCAAGGAAGACCAACAGCACACTGGGCTTCATTATTAACAGAAGTGTAATCAGTGGGTTGAGGGAAGCAGTTACTTCTAGCTTGTCATCACTCAGTAGACGGACGTCGTTGTGTACCCTACCAGTATCAGAAAGGCATTAACAAACTGGAACAAGCTTGGTGAAGAACAACCAAGAGGATCAGCATGCTGAATGGAGTATATGTCTTGTGAGACGATGCCAGACCTGGAGAAGGCTTTGGTTGGGGGCTAATAGCAGCCTTCCAGTATCTGTGAGGACATGATCAAAAAGACAGAGCTAGGCTCCTCACCATAGCGCACGGTGAAGCGACAGGCATAGGCTGAAAAAAAAAAAAAAGAAAAGAATAATTCAGACTTCTAAGGAAAAACTTTCCCACCAGGACACCAGCCAAACAGCAGATCAGGTTGCCCTAAGAGAGTGTGCATTTCCTGTTCTTGGAGGTTTTCAAGATCAGGTTAGGTGAAACCCTGAGTAACCTAGTCTGACCTTAAGGCTAACCCTGCTTTGAACAAGAGTTTTGACCTCCTGAAGTCCCTTCCAAATCAAAATATTCTGTGATTATATGACCGTGTTGTTCTTATAGCCAAGATTTGTACAGCCTCTGGTGTGAAAAATAAAGTGTGCAGCTTGTCCTCCTTCTGTAGGGAAAGGCCTCACACATTTCACTTGCCCTTAAAGAATTATTCCTTGATCAGGAGACTGGGACTTGGGTCAGTCTTCCCTCTTCCATTTATCCACATCATGTTTGCCATCCTGGTTTCTTTTCAAGAACAGTTTTGGTGTGCAGCCCATACAAAAAAACTTTAGTTGGGTGCAGAGCACAAAGGCTGCAGACAGCAGTGCAGGAGAGGGAAAAATAATCCCTTTCTACATTGCATGTAAAAGCCAAACTCTTCCATGGCTTCCAGGAAAATTTCAACAGAAAGAAAATAGAAGGAAAATCACAACAAAAATAATTCTTTAGCTGGGGGCTTGGTAATGCATTTTAATGGTTGAGGGTCTATAAATTGCAGCATTCCCATGCTACAAAGCAGCCACCTGCTAAGAGCAGAGGTTCCCAGGGGACTCCCTTGGTACTGCAAAGCAGGAGGAGAAGCTGCCCCTAGGACTCATGCTGCAAATAAAAGCATTTCTCCTCCAAACCAGATACAATGACAGCTGGACACAGCTGGATTTTTCCGTCTTGCATGGTGAAACATGCAAGTGGTCCCTGCTCATGCTTGTGATATGAAAATTTTTGCAAATTCACTATACTAATAAAGCCAGTTAAGGACAGGCTCATGTTAGTGGCCAACACAAATTTTGTCCCTTCTCTTGTCTCCCTCCTCATGTGCCTGGCAATGGCAATCACAGTGCTGTGGACCGACCAAACTACCCCATAAGCTAGCATGGCTGTGTGGCTTTATGGGACCAAAATCCATCTGAAAACAGATGGACTGCCACTAGCATCCCTGAACAATGAGAATGTTTCCATCTTCATTCTCATGGAAAATAAAGTTAGGGAGAACTGCAAAGGAGTGGCTAGTTCCATACAAGAAGAGCAAAAAGGTAACTGTTGAACGCTCACTGCCCTGTTAACATCGGTCTGCATGTACACTGCAGCATGAATAACCCAGAAGTACAAGCCCTGAATCATTATTTACTGAAAAATTCCTCCTCTCTCTCTTGTGTTACTGGTGACTGGTTGTAACCTGAAATACTGAGATAACTGAGGACTTGCTCTGTCTTGTCTCTGATAACCACACACTTGGGTACAAAGGCAAGAGGGACCAAGAAATCCCAGGAACAGGGGAGCATTGAAGATACTTACAGCTATTCTTTACATTACAAACCACAAGCCGAGGTGCAATGGTGGGTTTGGAAAGGGCTCCTCAGTACTCCCTTGCCTTCATAGAATCATAAGGACTGGAAGGGACCTCAAAAGATCATCTAGTCCAATTCCCCCTGCCACAGCAGGATCACCTAGACCAAGTCGCACAGGAACATATCCAGGCGGGTTTTAAACCTCTCCTGAAAGGGACTCCACAACCCCCCCCGGGCCGCCTGTTCCAATGCTCTGTCACCCTCACTGTGAAGAAGTTCCTTCTGATATTTATATGCAACCTTCTATATGCAAGCGTACACCCATTGCTCCTCATCCTTTGCCTTTCTATGAGCAGAGACAGTCTTGACAGAAGCTGAAGGTCCAGCTTGCACCAGGCTGTACTAGTATAAAAATCAAAATGCTTGTCCAGTGGCACAACTTCCCCTCGCTTTTCTCCACCCTATTCCTTCCTCATACATGGGCACAGAGCAAAATGAGTTCCAAACTCCTTTTATCCAGCAGGATTTGCCATGCTTGTGTTTCAAAGGGAGCAATTTTGCTGGTGGGACAGAGCAGCAGAAGTGCAATATTCCAGTGTGTGGCAAGTGAGGGCCCAAACACCATCATTAAGAACAAGGCATAAAAGGTCACTTCTCAGCCACAGCCGGAATGTCTATTGAACACAAAACAGGCAGCTAGAGAAGAGAAGCATTCAATGTGCCATGAATGGCTGCCTTGTGGATTCATTTTGTAAGAGCCACACATGTGGAAGACTGTGTCCAGCAGTGCAAAAAATCTCACTAACCTATTTTTGTCACTGCCAGCAGAGTCTGGCAACTGTCTAGATGTTCTAGGCTCATTTAAAAGTGACTTTTGATAGGGTTCAAGATCTTAACTGCTGGCAGTTCAAATTAGGTCATTTCCTCAGAACTGCCAACAGGCAGAAACTGAGGAGGTGGCTGTTTTATAATAACCATAATTATACAGTGGCCACAGGCATAAACAATCCCCTAAACATAGAAACCCAACAAAACCGAGCTCAGGCTGTGCTAAGCAAGTGCTTGAGCTCTTTGGCTGTAGCAACTCTCACCGAGGGCCAGTACCTCCCAGCCGCTTGTGGTGTCCCCTCCTGCACAGGAACAGCAGCAGTGAATTGTTTACTGGTCTACAAAGCTCTTTGTGCAGTTTCACAGCACTGCCCTGAAAACCTGGAAACAACCCAGAGCCTCCCTGCCTTGGTACACCTTCTTCCACCACCACACAACCATTCAGGTAACTTGAGACTCTGCTCCTGAGGCAGGCTAGTTCTGATTTTCTAGAGTCTAAGAAAACCCATAACAAAAAGAACCCTGGCATATTACCTAGTAGATCAGCAAATCCAGCCTTCCTTAGTTAAGGAAGGCTTCCTTTCTTTCAGTCATTTATTTTCTTAATCTTGCAACAGCAGACAGACCATTTCCTAGTGCAAACTGCCCTATTCAACATGCACTCTATTTTTCCTCTCCTGGCCTTGGCTAGCTTACCACATATAAATAGCCACATCCTTCAGCAGTTTGCCTTTACCCTCCCTTATTTCCTGACAGCCACCAACGGGTAGAGCTGACAAGTCTCAGACCAATGTGGTGCAAAGCCCATCAGTATTTCTCCATCTATACAAGCTAAAGCCCAGTAGTAACCCATGCTCTGCCTCGTGTGCTTTATCTGCTTGTATGTTAATGCCTAACACAGGACTTACTTCCATTATCATCTCTACTGTCCCACTTCAAGGAAGTGTTTTGACTGGGACTGCTTGGATCCCATAGATATTTGCTGATCATCAACCATTTCCGCAGGTGTACAATATTTGCCTAGACATAGATATCTATTTGCCTATGAGGCAAATTCAGTGCAAAGGACTACCAGCATCTATAATTCAATGAAGAAATATGCTTCTGCTTGTTAATAAAGCTGCTTAATCCCTTCACTTTTCTAGGGTGGTTTCTCAAATTCCAGGCAAGTTTTAAGGTCTTAACATAGTTACATCTATGTAAAAAAAGAAGCGATGGGGAGGACTAGGATGGTGTAGAAAAGACAAAGAAATACTGTACTTTTTGTTTCCTTCATCCTAGCTATTCTTACCAAGAGACCTCACCTCTAAGATAACTAAGATAATTTGTACTAAGTATCAGTACCTGTTTCTCTACAGACCTACCAAACCATGACAGAGGTCTTTGTAACAGGGATCCTTGCTGTGTCCTGACTCGTTTCACTCCTCCCTTCACAAGCACTGCACCATTGTTAGTCACCACCCTGACACCTCAGTTTAACATTGCCCTGAACAGACTCTTCCTTTCAGCACTGCAGTTTCTCCACTCCTGCTTTCCAGAAAATCTGTTAACCCTTTCATATACTTGAGCCTCCATGTATTACTCCACATACCACATTCTGTCCTACACTTGGGTTAGGGCAATTCTCATTATCAACACAGGCTAGGAGATTACGTGATTGAGAGCAGCCCTGCAGAGCTATGGGTGGAGAGAAGGCTGGACTTAAACCAATGTGCCCTTGTCATCCAGAAGGCCAATCACATCCTACATTGCATCAAAAGGATGGCAAGCATGTAAAGGGATGTGATTCTCCTCCTCCACTCCATTCTGGTGCGACCTCACCTGGAATACTTTGTCCAGCTTTAGGGTTCTCAATACAAAAAAAGTTCATGAACCTTTTGGATCAGGTCCAGGAGGACCACAAAAATAATCAGAGGGCAGAAGCACCTCTCCTATAAGAACTGCAACAGTTTGGGTTATTCAGCCTGGAGAAAAGACAAGTCCAAGGTGACCTTATTGCAGCTTTTTTGGTACTTAAAGCAAATTGACAAGGAAGATGGAGACTTTTTTAGCAAGACTTTTTTTTTTTACAGGTTTTTTTTTTTTTTTGTACAGTGAGGGTGGAGTTGGAGGCCCCATTCCTTAGGATGTTCAAGGTCAGCATGAGACTCTGGGCAACCTGCTTTGGTTGCAGATATCCCTGCTTTCTACAGCACAGTTGGCCTAGATGACCTTTAAAGGTCCCTTTCCAAGCAAATGCATTCTATGATTTTGTTCCATCATCCGAGACAATCTTGACCTAAACGGAAGATGGGAACTTGCTCACTGCATTGACAGCTACTGTTACAGACTTTTAGAGCTGTCACTACTTAGAACCAAGTTCTTAAGGAAATTCTGTCATTAATACTTCTCTCGTAAAAGCAACTTTTCAATCATAACATTCATCAACATTAATTACTGACAAGTATTCATACCAAGCTAGCATGCAGTTCTTAGGATGACCGCAACCATGTTTTACATCTTGTAGTTTTTGTTCTTGCTAAAAGAAAATACTCAGGTAATAGAGTCTTTTCTGATAAATCAACACTTACCTAGCTCTTGATTACCAACCTATGTCTGTTACCAACAAACATAGGACGTTAGGAAAGTGTTAAAGACTTTTTGAAGTCCTACAACCCAAATATAGGTGTGCAGTAATCACTGTGGTAATGGCATCGGCATCGCAAGGCCATTAGCCAGTGTGCTTGTGAAAGAAGAAATGACTGATGAGGATGTCCTGAATTGTCAAAAATATACAACTTGGTAGACATGGAAAGGAAAAATGATCCACTGCCAATTTCTTTCTATGCTCAAGATAGAGTTTGAGCTGTTTAGTTTGAGGACTAGGAGGCTAAGGGGAGACCTCATGGCTCTCTACAACTACCTGAAAGAGCACTATAGAGATGTTGGTGCTGGTCTCTTCTCACAGGTAATTAGCAACAGAACCAGAGGGAAGCGCTTCAAGTGTCAACAGGGGACGTTTAGACCAGGCATCAGGAAGAAATTGTTCTTGGAGAGAGTGGTCAGGCACTGGAATGGACTGCCCAGGGTGGTAGTTGAGTCTCAATTCCTGGATGAGTTTAAAAGTCACACAGATGCAGTGTTGAGGGATGTGGCTTAGGGGTGACCTTGTAGAGTAGGGTTGATGGTTGGACTTGATGATCCCAAGGGTCTTTTCCAACCTGAACGGTTCTGTGATTCTCAGAAGTGCTCTGCTGAAGCCCCCATTCAGCTCCTGTACAATGTTACAACGCCAGAAAGTATAAACTCTAGTCTTCTGGATATTCAGTTGACCTGGGATGACAATTTCAAAGCTTCCAACATAGTTGTCACCCAAACCCATCTCAGGAGCTGAGCCTGCACTTAGTTCTCAACACCCTAGTTATAACCCACACTACTAGTGTTGGACTACAGCCATATTGTATGTTGGCAAACTAAACACATGCTCCAACATGGAACGATAAAATTAAAGGCAGTTGAATTAGGTGAATTATTGTCAAGTTTATGGCCAAAGTCCACAGACAGCCCCCCTGGAAGTTACTTTGGAAGAAAAGCACTTAAAAAGCCATTTAAAATAGAAGTGGAAGAAAAATTTGTAATCCTTTCAGCTGAGGGTTTTACACCAATACCTCTGCTCCCTCCCATACCCATTTCTAAATGGGAACTGGCCAACTACAGTTCTAGCTGCTGCTAGCAGCAACTATAAAGCTGTGTAGTGACTTCTGTATACCCTGTATACTGACTTCCCATGCAACTTTTGTTTTTCCTTTTGGAAACCTGAGATTTGGCACACATGTTATAAGCTGTCACTCTTAAACTCTGTCTGCTTTGGAGAAACAAAGCACAAAGCCAGCCACAGAGAAAAATCCTGAGAATACATTACGGCAATTTGCCTTGTGAAGGGACTGAGGCCATGTCAGATGCCAGGAGACAGTTATGTCAGCAGACAGGCTGACAGCAGCCCAGCTGGCTCCAGAGTAGAGCCTAATCCATTTGAATCAAAGCACCATTGCCAGAATAATCAATTATCCTTTGCCACCCTGTATGAGTAGGACAGTAAAAGCATTACAGCAGTAACATTTTAGGAATACAATTAAGAGCTGTTTTTCTTCACACACACCGAGGGAAAGCAAGAATGACAACACCCAACATGCTCTGGCAGGCATCTTTTCCATTCCTTGAAATTCCCTTCGAATATGGCATTGGTACAGGACTTAAAATAGCATTTTCTGCACTGGTGATTAAGTTGAACTTCATGCTACACTTCAAATATCATGATTAGTAAGTATAGTAAAACATCCTCTCCCCAAAACATACAATACATCTTACTCTTTATTATCAAATTGTTTCCAACATAAATTACATCCAAATCATGTATGTTTCAAGAAAAATCAGATATTATGTACAATATTTGTCTGGAGTCAGATATACCTTTATCATTTTTATCTATAACAAAAAGCAAACCTATATCAGTACCAAATAAAGCATTAAAAAGGTAACAAATATATAACTTTTTAGAAATGCTTTCAGAATGCTAAAGTTAATGACAAAGATTTTATAGTGCAGAAGTCTTGCAGTTTTAGCTCTTAGACCATTTCCCGATTTTTGCGGATAGCACAGCAGAGAACCATACTGAATATCATGCCGAAAATCTGTAAAGAAAAGCAAACATCAGAAATCAGGGAGCCAAAGCTCAACTTGAGAACAAACAGCTGCTCTCCCCAGCCCAGAGGCCATGTCAACACTTCATTCTGCAGTTCATGGTCCCTGTCTCTCCACCCTCAGATTTCAGTCCATTCTCATGGATCCACTGATCTTCAGTATTTCAAAATAGATCAGCTCTCAACCACTCCCATATCATCTAATACCTCACTGCTGATGCTTATTTGCACCCATTTACATGTTACAGTTTCCTCTGGAGCAGTCAAACTAAGAAGTTCTTTCAGTTCTCAGAGTCCTCAGTTGTCATAAAGGAAACAAAGGCAAGGATCCCCACAAGATGCTAGAATTAAGTGGGCTGCAACACAACCAAAATACCTTCTCCCTACGTCTAGACACACTGCCAATACAACTTTGGCACTGCTAGAACTACAAAGAGCCAGAACGCAACCCAGAGCGGAAGCAGAGAGGTTCTCTACAGAGATGATTACAAGCAAAACACTATGCTCTATACCATCTCTGGTCCCTTCAGCACACACCCCAAGCCTGCTGCTACATGTCATTAATGGACACTCTTCAGACTTCTGCTGCAACTATCTTACAACCTTAGAGCTACTAAATACTGGAAACTCACCATTATTACAGCAATGCCTAGGCCAACTGCTCCAATCACATTCAACTTCGAATTGAAGACATCATCAATAGCAGCAGGGCATGACTGAAATTAAAGTGTTTGTTAGAGTTCCATGCATGTGAAAGGTGTGTTCCTACTTTCTTATTTGAGCTCAGGTCTGCTGGGTGATGTTATACCCCTAAGCAAAGCCTACTTCCATGAGAGATGAAGACTCATCTTTTGAAAGCTGCTTTGAACTAGCCTTTATTTTCACATTGTTAAAGACAGCCAGGGATGTCCCAGCACTAAAATTTCTGGAGAAGTTTAAATCTACTCAGCAAGTATCTAAACCATTTAAGTGTGCCTTGGCTACAGCAGGACTCAAATCTCAACACCTGCAGTTTAACAGGTAGATCAGGATCAAAGGCAGTTTCATAGATTAATGGTTTAGGCTGGAAGGGAATCTTAGACATTATCTAGTTCCAACCTCTGCCATGGGCAGGGCCACATCTCACTAGACCAGTTTACTCAATAGATTAATTTGCTGTATTACTCATCCCTTCTCAAGCCCAGCCCCTTCCAGTTGCTATTGTGATTTTGTAGACACCTTGTGAACACAGAGAATGCAAATGGAAGGATTTCTTTAGGTGTAAGCATACGTGTCAGGCTACAGCTAGATTCAGAGGCATCAGTTTGAAGATCCCAAGAGAATGAATTACCATTGCAACTAAAGAAAAATTTAAGCACAGTCTTTCCCCAGAAATCCATGGTAGCCAAGGATAAGGACCTTTTAGAGGTATAAATATTGAAGAGCCATGGTCAGTCACATGCCAACTCCTGTCTGTCTTATTCAAGTAGCAGACTACAGCAAGCTGCTGAGAACTACTTATCTAGTAATAAGACAAGACTGAACCAAGTACTAAATGAATATACAATCAGGAATTAATCTGGTATATCAGTATCTACATTTTAGAGGCACACCGATTAGCCACACCACTACATCCCTTAATCTTGCAGTGCAAGATTTTTTCTACAGTTGGGAATAGGCCATAAATATTACACAAGGAGTCAATATATGAAGCTAGAACATAATTAAAACAAGAGTTATCCTGTATGCTTCCCATACAATCTAATTAACAGCTGTGGTGGTTTGGCCCTGGCTGAAGGACCATAAAAGCTGCTCTATCACTCCTCTCTTTTTAGATAGATGGGAGGAGAAAAATACTGTATGGACAAGACTAATTATAGTCTAAATAAATACCTCAGCACGAGACACTTCTGTCTGTGAATGCACAAAATAATCTGTCATGGTTCTTGGTAGTGTAGGGTTATTGATTAGACTTGATGATCAAGGATCTTCTCCAGCCTGAATAGTTCTATTATTAGGAAGAACACACTAGAGCCAGTTAAGAACCACAGATGATTTTTTTTTTTAATATATCTGTGGCATGTTAGCATGTTTGCAGCAGTATTTCAGCAGAGGAGTCTGACTCAGAAGCTTTCAGTGACTCATTTATTTTAACAGGCCACCAATGCATTACCCTCTTCTCCTTTTCCTTGCTGTAACTGCAGACCTGCTTCCACCCTACACTCTTTCTGCCTAACCAAGAGGTGAGGCCACAGTTCCCATGTAGCACCAAAAAAAAACCCAACCACCTCTAGCAACAGACGCAGTGAAAACCAAGCTCTCTGGCCTCTTTTTTGCTCTTATGCTGTTTGTCATGCCACTGACTCTCGTGACACCCAGACTGCACATTTCCTGTGCTAGTTCAGATTTCCTGCTGACCCAATCTGTTCTTTCCACAGCAGCATTACACTGATTTTCCACAAATGGACTGATTCAAGAGTTTGGTTGCTAGGTAAGTGTGATGTGGACATTTCCTATTGACTACAAAGGTTTGTTTGGAAAGATGTTTCTCATTCTACTTCATCAACAGCTCTGCCCAATGAGTAAGTCGTGCTTTACCATTACTGAAAGGGACTCAAGCATGCTCTTCTTTGGACAGGTGTCCATGAACTGCTGCTCCAGAGCTCCTGTAAGACCACAGCAATCCAGCTACAAGAAAGCATCAAAAGAGAGCCAAGTTAAAAATCCACTCATTTATTATTTGCATTTTGTAAAAAAGGAGAAGTTGATTATATGAGGTTTCATGACAGACCTCACACAAATTTATTGCAAATGTGACCTGCTATAAGTCTAGTTTTGTAAGGTGGCTATTACATTAAAAGGACAAGACTCTAAAACAAAGAGCTAGATTTCTTTAAGCATACACATTAATTTTGGCGACAGCTTGTACTCCTTTCAGACTAAGGATGAACTTCCTTGTAGATATCCAGGTATGTATACTGTGATGCTCCAGATCACCACCACAGATCCCGAGTTCCTCAGCATGCTTCTGAGTTTTAGGAAAACTATGCATTTCAGTGGTTCAGAGGGACAAGTCTGTAAGCCAAATTCATTGATACTATACAAAAGGATCTCTACAATGCTAGTAATACTCCTTTGGTTACTTCAAATTAGTAAGGTACTACATTTGCACAGGAAACTGGATAACATGGAGAACAGTGAACAAGCCACATTGCTGTTTATTTTAATACTTACAGCTAGCTGAAATGCTTTCAGGGTCTCTTTGGCACCTGGCTGAGCTCTTTTTCCGTAAGTTTCCTTGTAGAAGTCCTTTAACTCTTCAATAACCTATACGACAGCAAAGAAATAAGTTGCATTCACAAAAACTTGCTTTGAGTCAGCAATTAAAAATCCAGCAAACTACAAAACCTGTCCTTTTAACATGTAGAAAGAGGGTGGGTAGCATTTCTCATGCAGAACAGGTGAGTCTAGTACACTCACCTAAAAAACCATATGGCTTTTAACAAATCAGATTGTTTTCCTTCTAAAGCTCTGAGATTCTAGGACGAATGAGAGAACCAAATATTGGCCCATCGGTTACACAAACATATTATTTGTTTATGTCTGTGCTCTAGAAGTTGCCGTACTTCCCTGTTGGGTAATACAAGCAGAAAAGCAATCTTGATCACCAAGCACCTTATTTTAAAACAAGGTAGAATCTTGACTGCTTGTAAGGGGACAGCCCAGATCAGTCATATTTTAGATGTCCAGCCTGCAGCTGACAGCTCATATCTACAAGTGGTAAAGCTTCCCTGATGACCCACTCTATTTCAGAGTTCAGCCAGGTACTAGCTGGTAGGAATCTCTAACCTGCAATAATATTCTCAATTCTGGTTTATTTAATATTTAAAAATGAGACTGTAGTAGAGTTTAAGTTCTTGTAATGTTTTGTTACAAATTCCATCAGTAACCAGGGTTTTACTAGTATTGGTATAGATTTCAGTAGGCTGCTAACTTTTTGGTTTAGATTGAAAAAGACCAATCAGACCACGTAGCCCAACCCTACTACCATGGGCTGGGAAATAAGTCACTAAATCAGGTAGCTCAAAGTCCCATCCTACCTGACTTTGAACACTTGCATTGATGGGGCATTGACAGCTTTTCAGGACAACCATTCCAGCAGCTCACCACCCTGTAAACTTCAGAGCAACTTACCTTTTCTTTATTTGCAAATCCCCAGATTGCAGCAGCAATTTCAAGGGCAAAAATCACAAAAAGGAAGAGGAAGAACTAGAAAAGAAAGAACACACCATGAAGATGACAGCATCACAATATACACAAAAAGCATCACATACACTGCAAACTTGTCCAGTCCCTAGTGTCCAGCCTTGTGGGAACTGTCACGTTCCAGTTGGAGGTATGAAATATTGGTATGGCTAGGAAACAGAACACTGCACCAGGTCAGCACTTCTTTCCAGGAGCATCACAAGAACTGTCAGTGTTCCCTAAGCCAACATTCTCCTTTTCTGATCAGTGTTAATTAAAACTGGTGTTAATTAAGTCAAACTTTGAAGTTGCCTGGGTCACTCAAACATCACAACAGCTGACGGAACCACTTTCTCTGGTTTGTCATTCCAGTTGCTTTGGAAATTCTTACTTAATAGCTAGCTTGCCAGCACATCCCAGAGAGCTAATGGTCCCTTTGTTGCGCATCGCATAAAAAAAGGAATAAAAGGGTGATCACTATTTAGTAGACTACCAGACTGGAAGCACCACTACCATTCAAAAGGTACTTGAAAAAGACATGTTCAACATAACAGCAAAGAGCTACAAGGATCATATTGAAAAAAAAAACCCCCAAACAACAAAAAACATAAACCTGAAACAAAACCAGCATTAACTTCTTCCATGACACAGAAGGGGAATTGTTCTTTCACCAGCTACAGTAGTAATCATTAACTAAGTCTTCTGGTAATTTGAATGAGTAGTTCCACAAGTGTGCACATGTACTTGAACCCAGTAAGCTCTACTAGACCCTCCATTCTGAAAACAATGAGGTTGCTCTCTAATAATTGGCTTGCAGAGCTGCTGTCAACTGAAACTGCTCACCCTGCGATTATGAGCAGTAGTTGAACCTTGAAACAAGCCTCTATCACTGTTCTGGTTTCAAAGATTGAAGACTGCACAGCCTTCAGTTTGCTCTGTTTAATAAATACCATTACACTTATCAACATTTTAGTTCTGTATTCACAGATCTTCCCTCCCAGTTTTGATACTTCACGATTTGAGTATGTCAGTAACTCCTGAAGTCTATTTTCAAACACAACATGAAATTATGCACTTAGGTCCAGAAGTGTAAGCTTTGTTTCAACATAATGTAGGTGACCATGTGTTTAAATGTTGCAGAGCCAGAACAATCAGCAATGGCTGCCCTTTTAGTATTTTCCTTCCTTTCTCATGCTGCTAAAAGTTTTAATACTACTCTGAACACTTACCAGGCCAAGCATACACTGAGATTCCTGCAATGCACCACAACATCCCAAGAAACCAACCAGCATCATAAGTGCCCCAGCTCCAATAAGGATGTAAACTCCTGGGGAGAAGAAAAACAGACACATGTGTCTAGTCTAGTTGAGATCTCAGCAGAAAGATATTGGCTCCACAAACAGCAAACACATCAAAACTCGTGGAGAAATATATAGGTAAATAAAAAGCTTCACCTTAGAGCAATTAGTGCACAGCACAACTGCAGTTTTACAAGTTCCACAAAACAGGCAAGATAAAGCCATCTGAGCCAACCTGTAGGATAATTTTTAAATGGCTTAGGGCTACAGAGTCATCAATATCTCTATATAAACAGTGCCATGCAGTCAGAGACAGCTAGATCTAGTGATTTATCAATGTCTGAGATTTCTTGAAGCATGCTACTTCTAGCATACCAGGTACTGAAAGGCATCAGTCCTCTCTCAAAAGGCATCATTATTATCAGGAAAAAATAATATTGGTGGTATTATTCCACCAGTCACAGTGGTATGGGTCTACACTTCAGGCACGCAAATTAACAGCATCTTAGGCATTCATTTTTTCCTGCACTTGCAAAGCAGATATTTCTTCACACCATATCAAGTAGCTGAGCCTGCAGACCATTCTGCCCAGAATTTAGGCAGTATGTTGGAGCATAGAGGGCAATCATCTCCTCCTAAGCCTGGAAATGGTCAGCTTAAGCATTGCAGCTGTTAACTGGTGAGAGCAGCAAGATGTAGTGAGCAGAACAACTCCCCATGGATGATAGAGTATCACTGAAGTGGTGGAACAGAAGCCAGAATCAGCACAAGGCATGTAAAATTAGTATGATATTTCTATCAAAATACATACAGTTCTGATTGTCAGAGATCAAATCAGTATTATTTAAAGAAAGCTACATGTAAGCATTTGCAAATCATGTTTTCTAGTTGCAAACAAAATGTTAGCTGACAAAATAATTATCTATTTGATGAAGCATATCTACATGATTAAGCCTGACATTTGTTATCAGCAGGAAATTCCAGCACCAGTTTCTCTACCCCAGCTTACACTTTTCAAAATGGGAAAGAGTCCATTAGGAACTCTTACTTCAGTTTTTATTAGTTGTATAGAAAGTTTTTGCAGTAACTTACTTTGCTACTAGGGGCAAATTGACAGATTCTATTTCCTATTGGAAACAACACTCAGTAATTCATACCAGAATGTGTTAAGAGTAATTCCTATTACATTAAATTGAGTTTTAAAAAGAAGTTTGATATTTCAAGTAGGTATTACTGCCTGCATTGAGCCAGTAGCTTAAGTATCACACCATAAAGCCTTCATTACATATAACAGACACATAACACGTTCTACATAGCAAAAGTTATGTTTTATAAGCTGAAAGTTGTTTTGGTCTACCCAAAATAAGACTTGCTAAATACTCAGCTTAATGGCTAAGTTTAGATTTCTGTTCCTTTCCCAAGGTCCAGTTAAAAGCATCTGGAAACCTTCCTGACAGCTGCAAGAACCACCCAGTTTGTTATCATGCCAGCACATCCAGGGTGAACACAAGTTTTCTCACAGATAAGCTGCCTGTGTGCTTGTGGCCTCTTCCTGAGGTCACAAAAGCACTTAAATAGTCTGAGCTGCAATCTCTGACAAACCTAGATCATTCCTAGCAGTACTCCCCAAAGGAACAGGCTACCCAGGTATTATAAGACTGCACTGTGAGTTGCATCTCCACACATGACTTAGTCTTTACTGACCCTTCAGACACCAGTTTGGGTGTTGGGACAGGCCGAGTAGCTCACCACAGGTGCTGGTTTTCTCAGCACAAAGATCAACCTAACCATGGTGTGGATGACAATGAGTGATCCTATACGAGACACTTCAAGTCCAAGTGCTACAGCAATATGAAATATAAGGGTTTTCCAAATCAGAAAACAGACTATGTAAAGACATTTAATTTTGCTTTCCTCCCAACTGTTATGGGTCTTCAAAAGCAGCTGCTTGGTTTAAAAAAACTATTTGAGCATCCAGAACAAATCCAGGAATTAACTTCCACTTGGCCTAACTAAATCTACCTTGATCTAGGTTGCCTCTGAGAGCTGCTTATACCGATGAAGATATTTGTGCATCTTTCTCTTTCAGCGTAAGTTTATAGATACAGGGTTGTAAGAGTTAGGCAATAGTACATATGCTCCTTCTGATATAAGACAGTAGTCGTCATTTTGGGTAGCTTAGGTTGGTCACTTTGAAGGAAAAAACAGTTCCTGACTTCATCCATGACTACCTATACAGTTTAGAGTGAAATTTTGCTGACTCATGTTGTTAGAAGCATCAGATGATACAGCTCTCCAGATCTACCAGGAGTCCCCAGGATCAAACACTTAACAGCAGGGTTTAAGCTGAAAAACAATGAGCATAAAAAGCCAAGAAACCACTACTGTGATACTGCTGCTGACCACACAAGCTGTTCAGAGGTTTACCCCTACACCAGCTAAGGGAATATGCTCTGTCCCACCAAGACTGTTTAGGGCAGTTTTGTCTTTACCCTTTCAGGAAGACAAAAGGTTTCTACACCATCTAGCAATCAGGAAGTGAAGATGTGGTCTATCACCTTGACTCACCTCTTAGCTTGCTTACCTGTGTAAAATGTTGTGTTGTTGGATTCCAGTTCAAAGATGCTTTTGGTCTGTGAATCAAACCGAAGCCATAGCCCAATTGCAAGAACTGCTGTCCCTGCAAGCTGTAAGAACAAATCAGCCTTGTTAAATAATGCCAGTTAATACCATCACCCTTACATTAGTAACAACAGAAGGAAAACAGGATAAAACTGTTATTTAAAAGGATGGGGATACCAAAACAAGAATAAACTTAGATCCGGACACAAGGCATCTTGCTGACAGATATGTTTACATGTTAAGCTACATAAGAACAATTCTGTTCTCATTTTTACTGAAAATACCCACGGTTTACCCAAGTGCCAAGTATCAGTCTTTCCGCTGACCCCTCCACCCATTGTTTTATTTTGGGTGACTACAATGACATTTCAAGGCTTGGTGGCTTAAATCTTCACACTGAAGGACAAGTGTATCACAAGGAAAAAGTGCCTTACTTTCAGACACCTAGAAGTTTTTGTGTATTAGACTGGTAAGAGCAGAGTATTACAGTAGAGAGTATAGAAGGAATGCTCTTTCTTGCAAAACAGGATAAAGAGAGAAACCCAAACAGTTCACCACAGTAACAGAAGAGGAAGATATTAGCTGCTGAAACAGCAACATTGCTCTCTGCTGATCTGGAAACACCACAATCAAACTTCAGATAATAGATTTAATAATCATCTATGCCTGCGTGCCTTCAGATTCCTCTTAACATTAGTGATTGCGTTTGTGGCAAGTTGTTGCCTAAACGAGCTTCTGGATGAAACCTCTGGCAGAGCACTGGAGAAGCACTGCAAGAGGGAATTGCACTCTGGCACAGCAAATGCCAAGAGTTTGCTTTTAGACTGAATCATCCCCGATTTAAAACAGGAACAACAAAGTCATCTAGATGCAAAACAAAAGAACCCAGGACAACTTAAAATCTGGGAGTGTACTTCTCAGCCGAAGACTACACAGTTACATGGTCTTTTTGTAGAGCCTCTGCAAAAGTGGTGTTAGGACAAAAATACCACACAGCAGCAGACAAAGACTTGAAACGTAAGAGTGTGTGTGTTAAGCTTAGAAAGTCAGGGGCTTTGCATGAAAAACTACCCAAAGCCTTCTCTGATTACAAGTTCCTTCAAGAAGGGAACATTCTTGATTTGCTTCCAAGAAACTGGAAGGTGTTTACTAATGTCAGTTTTTAGTTAGAATATGGAAGGCATCCTCATCAACATCACCCAGGAGTATACTCCTTCCACTCCAAACCCAGCTCCCCTAGGCTCACACTCTGCTCATGGGGAGCCCCAGAATCTTTTCTCCCTGCTATGGGAGTGTTTTTATTCAAAGACAGACACAGCTTTGCTGTCTATGGCTGTATTCCCTATCTTCCTAGGCTTGCTCTTCCCCAGAGGAGCAGGCAGATCTTTCAAGGTTCACACAGAACAAAGACAAACCTAAGCAAGGATTGTTCCGACTGAAACACTTGAAAGGCTCAGGTATCAAAGAAAACCATAAGGCCAGCCATGCCAGAAAAACCAGCATTTCTTGCATGGCAGGCACCTGGTGCCCAGGCACGCCTCAGAGAGGAGCTGCAGGGTTTTAGCTGGGAAAAATGATGAAGTGATACACAAGGCAGAAAGAGCGAAAGCCAGCCAAAGTCTTCCAGTCCTATGCAAAAGGCACTTTGCTGTTGTCAGGGGTGTATAAGTACAGGCTTGCTCACAAAGCAAGCAGCAAGAACAAAGCCTGCACATACCTTCAGCTTTCCTTGTTAGCGTTACACTGACAAAACAATTTTAAGTTATGCTGAAGAAGGTAACCTTGGTAGTACACAGTATGTCACAACAGCGCTATTATTTCAATTTAATTGTGCCCAGCACCCCAGGGAAAGGCAAGTGCAACCAATGCACTCAGGGAGAAAGGTGCTGCTCTACCTGTGCTCACTGGTACATCAACACATAGAAATACCTTTTTATCCTCTTCTCACTTCAGTTCAAAAGCCAGGACTTGGTGATAGAAACACTGCATTGGGCCTACAGTTAAGCCACTAAATGTGTCCTAATAGTTAGAGACACATTCTCCTATGATCTTCAGCTTTTGTAGGCACCCATATTTATGTTAGCCTCTACTTGTTTTGCTAGCAACTTGGGAATTGCAGAGCCAGAAGCCTAAGCACACGCAGCTATCTGCTTCTACTACCTGTGTGGTTTGACAAGTCTCACCACCCAAGTAAAACACTCAGAGACAGTGCTGCAAGAATAGGGTACACAGAGCAAGGAACTGCAAAACTAAAATCTAGAGCTTCTCGATCCCCTAACAAACATTTACAGCCAGACTATTCACATTGTGAAGAATCTCCAAGCCATACTAGATAGATAATCTTACAAGACCAAGCAAAGCAGAAGGTTCAGTTAAAGACCCCTTCAGAAACAAATTAGTTGGTAAACATTAGAGAGAGCTGACATACCTAACATTACACCTTTCAAAAAATAAACTTAATTCTGAATGGTGGGGGTACCCTTAGTGGTGTATTTTACTCCTTGGGAAAGCAGACAGCTTGAGAAAAAGTTAAAAGGGGGCAAGAGACTTAGGAAATCATGGAACAGTTATATTTATTGCCTGTGAACTGCTCCACATTACTAAAACAGGCAGGATTACATCAAGTGATAATTTTTTCCACAGTAGACTATGAGAAAGAAAAGACCAGCTCCTTCTAGCAAGAAAGTGACTTTGTCTGCTCTCCTTGAGAAACTGAGACTTCTATTCTCAGTTTGTGCTCTTCTTGCCCACAACCACCACTAAACTAAAAAACGTAGTGCTAAAGCAAAAGGCAAGAAAATAATTTGAAGCTTCAAGTTTCCATCAAAACAACAAGAGATGAGGACACCAATGGTGGCCTCAGAGGAAAAGACAAGCACAGCCCCATAGGCACTTTCTACACTTGGTAGCGTCTCAGACCACTCTGGCACATGGCCATCTCCGGCATAGAATCAGTAACTGGATTTTGGCTGCCATGTTGGTGTGGTTTTAGTACCTTAGTAGTATTTTTCTTCCTCAGGAAAGGGGTGAAAGCTATGCTTCATGGAAGCAGATCATCTGAAGAACTGGTTATTAATCCAAGTATTTTTCCAGATCTAACAGACCAATGGATCTGTTTTTCCTAGGAATTGAGTTTCCCCTAACCACTAGTAAGCATCTCTCAGCATCTAGCTCACTTCTGCTAGACTTACATGTATGGACATATGCTAAGCAAGAATAAAAATCTGGCCATTCCTCCTCAGGTTCTTTGGTGAGGTTTTGTTGTTTGTTTTCATATGCAAACATACACCAAGTTGCCTTTGAGGCTTTACTCCAGCATGCATCTTTCTTTTTGCCACTGGAACAAACAGCTTTTTTAGGTCTGTTTTCCTTTCTTACACAACCCTGCTGCTTCTCTAGGGAGTCTTCTCAGGAGGACTTCCCTCCTCCCACTCCACACTCTCACAAGCACCTTCTCCAAAGTCAGCCCCTTTGGTCTTCTTGCAAACTGTGTGGTTTTGCCTCTGTCTGTACCTAAGACTGTGCACTATGATTTATCATTGACATCCTGCTTTCCATGTGACAAGAAATAACTGACAAAGACTCTGTACCACTGCAGAGGGCAGCAGCCATATACTTGAAAGGAGGGAGAAGTTATACAGAAGCACTCTCTTCCTTCCTCGGCTAACTTTTGCAAGTGTGTAATAGCATGCGCCTCAGCACTGAATGCTCCAAGTAATTTCCATTGCAATTCTTTCCTTTAACACTTGAAGTTTCAGAGACACCATCTCCTAGAAGAAGACATGCACAGGGTATTGTTAGATTTAGTTATAGTGATGTGAACGCATCCAAGCTATAAATTCCAATTTATGTTAACGTAACACATGGCACAGGAATGCCTGACACTGCTTTGGGAAGCTGGAAAGTTCTTAGAGTCACTCACTGTTTAGCAAGGACCATTTTGTTCAGTCTCTTCTAACCTTGCCACCTTGATTCACCTTGAGAAATAAAATCCTCAGGCCAGCTTCCCTCTTGCTGAAGACACTTTATAGCATTTTCCCTTTCCCCAGGCAGAACTAACTCGAAGGGTCTCGAGGGTCAAGCAGTTATCAAGTCCTTAGAACTGGCAGGTAAAGCTTTGGAAGGCAAACAACCACATATCTCCCAGAATCATCCAACTGGTTACTCCCAGCCTTTCCTCCAGAAAAGTGAGTTATTGATTGGGAAGAAATGGAACACTGCAAGAGCTCTTGATACACAGATCAAAGACTGTAAAAAAACCACCTTTGTACAGGAAACTATGGTGTTTGCTTTTTCTTTGCATATTGAGGCCAAGCATATGTGTTGTTTGTATTGAGTCTATAGCATTACCATTCGCAGAAGGCAAGTAAATATATTGAAATACAGCAGTCAGTCAAAAAGGCACCACTTTCAGTGCTGCCATCTCAACACTGTGTCAGACAGATTCCTGTTAGAATTTTTTCTTGGAATAAGAAGGGATGACAGACTGTGCCTTACATAAGTTTTACCTAGGGTGTGTCAAGAGTACACCGACAAATCCACTAAGTTCCCTCCACCTCATCAACAGATAAAAGCTTTTAGCTGGAAATCTGCCTCAAAACTTCCTCTGCATCTAAACTTTACCTCACTGTGCAAGACTGGATTAACGAAGCCAGCACAATATACGTACCGTGTTAGAGAGACTATGGTAAAAAACATGTGACTGCCATAAGCAGTAATGAATTGCTTGCTTCTGTTGTGCTGTTTGCTGGTACCCTGTAAGTAAAACCCCGTAAACAGCAAGTACAGGCAAGGCTCAACATCACTCTAAACCCTTAATTACAGTATTAGTGTTATCCACAGCAGCACAGGTTTTTAAACTTAAAAAAAAGCCTTTCCAAAGGCTGTGCAGTGAGGGCTAGCAGTTACCTAAAACTGCAACCATTTTCAAATTTATTTGAATAAGACGTAGGTTGGAAATGAAGTACTGTCTTTCTGCTTCAGAATGTTGTGGGTTAAGTTGATGTCACAGAATTTATTACAAGAAAATGGTAGGTCAGTACAGTAGGAGCAGCTTTACAGAATTCCTCAGTCACTGCCAAGCCTAGTGCTTGGTTTATACAAGTTCCTATTGAGAAGCCAATCTACTATACTTGCAATTTAAGTTGTAAATAGGAGTCAGAACTGCTAGAACTTGAAGTACGAGTAGCTTCGCAACAGGTTTCTCAGGGCAACACCTTCCAACCACATTCCTGACTTCATTCTAGCACTTACTACATTTAAAATACATCAAGCTGAACCAAAACAGTTTTATTCATATACTGCAGTGATTAACAAAATTAGCTGATTACAGAAAGCAAAAGCAATTTCAGTTGTTTTGTACGTGTGCGCATATATACATACAAATACACACATTCTCCTGCCCATCCTGCAAGTCCTGTTCTCCACTCAAGTAGGAGAGAACCTCTACAGAAGTCAAAACACATAATTGCTACTGGTTGCTCCTGGTGCAGCATGAACAGATGAGATAATGGCTCGGAACAAAATCACAGATATTTTCAAGTTACAGAAAAGAGCCCTCCAGGCCCAATCTTGCTAATCTTACTTCAGCAGGCACTCCCATTTGTTTATAACACACAGAATGTTCTGGCTCTCTGCTCTTCAGAGCAAGACAGATGGCTGATAATGTAAAGGAGCAAGAAAGTGATTGCTTTAAGAGTCCTCTGACTCTACACCACAGCACTTCTTCGCCTATTTGTAACTTAATCTATTATGTTAGTAGCAGTCATTGTCATATTCCACAGAATTCACAAGGGGAAAAACATGGCATTAGAGTTTAACAGACATAAGCCCTTGCTTTTGTTCAGTACCAAAAAGTCAAGGGGTTACAGTGCAGGTAGATGCTCCGTACATGTGGCCATGTCAGGCCCTCACCTCATGTGCATTGAGCTGCTCCCAGTAACCAGCAGTTTTACTAGGAAAATACTTCGTCACCAGGGTCAACAAGCCTGAACAAACCCTGGAAGTTAAGGAAGCTTAGCTAGAGGCAGTCACTCACTATACAACTCAAGGTAATTGAGCATATGCTCATAGTAAGCCTGTTCAAAACCAGAACTAGGACCACTTGGGTTTAAGGCACACAATGTGATGTTCCCATCGATTTCCTTCCAAGTTCAAGCCTGGCTGTTAGGAAAACCCCCATCCTTATCAGTCTCAACTCATCCCTCCCCCATCCCTGATCAAACCCCAGACTTCCAAAGACCTGAACCAGTACGGCTTCTGTTACAGACCAGACCAAACCAAAAGATGCCAGGGCCAGTACTGGCAGTGTTAGACAAAAATCATACAATCATTTAGGTTGGAAAAGACCTTTATGTCATCAGGTTCAGCCATACAGCCTACTCTGCTAAGTCCACTATTAGACCCACCACTAAATTGTGGTCCCTGACACTACATTTATGTGGTTTTTGAACATGTCCAGTGATGGTGTCTCCACCACCAACCTGGGCAGCCTGTTCCAAGGCTTGACAACCCTTTCAGTGAAAAACTTTCTTAATATCCATTCTGAACTTCCCCGGTGCAGTTTGAGGCCATTCTCTCATTCTGTCACCAGCTACACACCAGAAGAGCTGCATGCAAACACAGGTAGGATTACATCAGCCTTAACAAGAGCAGCACAACAGCAGTTCCAAGAGAACCCCATACTAAGGTACACCAGGCCCAGCCATACCACCTGGAGGAAAGCCATCAGACCAGTCACCATTACAATCTAGTACAGCATCCTACAAGGGGCCTCCCTCAGGAAGGGCTATCAGAACACAGCAAACAGCCACATTTCCAGTACTGACCTCCTGGTTTACATGCTGAGCATTGTACAGACATTTCTTCTGTTACAGAACAACAACTAACTTAAGGCTGAAGAACACCATGTCACCTCAGTACCCCTTGAATTACCTACTCAACAACCATTGGTAAGAAAGCATTTCTCACAGGCATACCCTTTTCTTCTGAAACGTACTCTTTTCACACGTAAGACTCATCAATTCTTGCTCACTAATTCTTTAAATAGTCAAGCCCTACCTAGTATCTGACCAGTCATGACCCTGCAGACCTCTAGCACATTTTCTTCATCTGTTTCTAGGCTGCAGAATCCCAATTCACTCCCAGTCGTTGATAGCAGCTTGTTTCACTCTTGTCTGGCTAAGCACGTACATAAATGTTTTTGTGAAGCCAGCATATACCCCTTTCTTCCAGATTTCATTGCTCCATGGCAGCAGCTGTCTCCAAACCAACAAGATATTACTTGGCACCTACCTATGCTGAATGTCATATACCCTGTCCCCTTCTCACATACCCTACTAGGTCAGCATACATCCATCTTCATCATTTTTCAGTAACAGATGCTACTCAAGCACTGAAGGGTTACTCCACATGCTTTTACAGATTAGGTGGGACTTTACTGACCACTGTGCAGTTCACTGCTGCATTCCAGCTCTGCTGGCTCTCTCCACCACCACACCTCAGCCCTGCCTCTGCTCAGTGAGGGATTTCATCCCTGCTAGGATCTTACTCCAGGACTGTTTAGTTTCCCTGAGAGTGCTGTTCTCACATCTGAACTAGATAAAGTCTGTAAGGATTCCCAGAGAAGCTCCATGGTGCTAGTATGTCTGAAGAGGGATATATTAGTTTGGTTTGCTTTTGCAAGTCACTCCTAAAGCTTTCCTTTGGCTAACCAAGTCTTTCTGTGTTTGACTCACCACCATTTACAAAACTTTGTTTCTTTGTACACAGCTTCAACTTGGGGAGTTCCCCAATTTTTGTTTTAATAGCCTCCTACACCAAGCATTCTCCCAAGCTTTTTCACCCTTTCTGCTTCACAGAATCACAGAACATTAGCAATTGGAAGGGACCTCGAGAGATCATCTAGTCCAGTCCTCCCACCACAGCAGGATCACCTAGATCCAGTCGCTCAGGAACATATCCAGGCAGGTCTTAAACGTCTCAAATTTCCTTTTGAAGTCTCAAGTCTCAGATGGAGAGACAAATACCTGCTACCTAACCCAATCTACAAGTATCTGCAGACCATTTAAAACTCCTCACCTGTTCTTTTGAGGCAGCTCATTTTAAAAGGGGGTACTCTGTAAACTTGATCATAGCTCCATAGGGCATTTTAGCTTCTCTTGCTTCAGGAGACACACTAAATGGAAACAATCTGAACTACACTATCACTAGCCATTCTTGCCACCCCACACCTGTGGGCTACTCAGAAGCAGGCAAAGGCTAACTTGTTCTTCCTCTTGGGTGAATTCCCAAGGCCAGCTGCCAGTCACTGACTGCACCTTCAGTTTTAGGCTCTGAACTGCATACAGGCACACTTTTGGTCATTTTTACTTCCATTACTTAATAGACCTCTGACATGTCTAATACCATAAGAAACATTAAAGCCTTTCCTACTAGCGTTGTTTGTGCCCTCTAGTGCTACTTCCCAAGACACCTTTCTTTCTTAGACGCTTATTGGGACAGTCTGAAGACAGCACAAGATATCATTACTTTATTCCTCTGTAGAAGGTATGAGGTTCTGACACAGAGATTCGTGCATGAACTTGATGGACACTACAAGCAACAGGAATGGCTGGAAGTCTCTTCCTTTTGAGGAACTGGAGATTGCAGTTTGGTTCAGTTATGTAAGAGCATGTGATCAGTCTGTGTTTACGGGGGGTTTTTATGTGGCATCAATTAAATATCTCTTGTAGGGCTCTCCCCCCCCAACCAGATTGAGTTAGTTTCATTTTTTTTGTCTGCAATTTGTAAGCAATTTTTTGAACCCTCCTTGTTTTGTGTTTGTTTTGGCCTGTTAGCACATTAACTGAATTACTTAATTTAGTCTCAGGATGAACTCCTTGACTGTCCATTAAATACTTTTCCTACTCTTTTATTCACCCCTCTGCATCCCACTTGGACACTGCCAGCTCCTGAGAAGGCCACTTGAAGAACTAGCCTCATAGCTCCTCTGAGCAGCAGCATTACTCGGGGCAACTGCAGCAATCTACACATAGTACAGCTCCTTTCCCCATCATCACTCTTCCTTCCCTCCACCCCATTAACAGGTCAAACCTGCACCCATGCATATTAGGCATCTAAAGATGCAAGTTAAGCTTCTGAATTTTATTACCATGACACCCACAAGCAACAGAGCACAAAAGTCCCTATTCTCAGCCCTGGGCCCCAGAGAACAGAGTGGTAATGCTTACGGTAGGGGTGTCTGAGGCAATGCCTTTGCCACAAGAAGCATTCTTGTGCTTTAAAATAGTTTGTAGAAAGTCTGTAGTTTAAAAAAAAAAAGTATCCCACAAAGCAAACCATGAATATTTCTGTTTCAATAAGAGTTTAAGTCCTTCACTGACCCAGAGGTTTTAGCCAGTGTGCTGTTTGGCTTTTTCTTCTTACCAGCAACAAACCTCCAAATATGAGCTCTTCACCCACTCTCCTGTCAAGTCTCAGGTAGCAATAGATGCTTTCTCATCCCTTGTACAGCTCCTGTATGCAATATCCCACTTCTGCAGTTGAGTTACATTTTATTACTTTGCTGAAACCTATTTTTATGATGAGAGTTCACAAGTATTTCATCCATTAGCATTGCAACTTCCAGTCATCCCGTATGCAACACCCCTAACTGAATGCAGAAGTGGTTTCTTTCCACAGCTCCAGCTGAATTTCTCCACACTTAGTGGGTGAATCACACACATTTCTCCACCATAGCTGACAACCAAGAGAAAATTATTTTTCCAGTACCTCACTCTTCACACCCATACATTAGGCACACAGGCAGTTGTACTGAGTTGCCGGGGTACTTTTCTACAGGACACCCGATGGTAAACTTCGCTGTCCGTGCTCCAACTGCTTTAAGAGCAGCGTAAACTTTGAGTTAAGCGATGCTTTCTGACACCGCCTGGCAAACGAGATTTGTGCCAGAAGCTGCATTGGAGATACCACTTCCAGTGCCGATGGTGGTGCGTTTTTACAGATAAAGCTATTGTGGGATTTTTCTTTACGACATGCTGCCCAGAAAATGCGAGATGAAGCCACACCTTCCGCCGAGTCTCTCCACCATGATGAATTCATGGCACGGACAAGACGACTGCGCCTACAAGCGCTAGCTTGAGAGGAATCAGCTCGATCCTCCCCTCCTTTACAGCCTTGGCACCGCAAAAGATGTGCAACCCAGAGAAAATGTTTCTGGGCGAGTGCTGCACATACTACGGGAAGGAAACGCTACTCATCGTCCCTCGTAAGCATCAACAGGCGGGACACACCGTCAGACCTTGTGCTAACCAAGTCCCTCGGGAAAAAATAAAGTAGTGCGGAGCCGGGTTTAGGGTCTTCCCCAGACTCCGCTGCCTGCCGTGTACTCGCAGGAGTATTTGGTGCCGCAACAGGTAACCGGCAGCCGCTCCCATTACAGTTACTGGCGGCAACAGTCGTTCCGGCGAGACGGTTGTGAGCCCCAGGTAAGCAGCGCCCGCCAGTGCGGCTCCTAGACCCCGCTCCGGCGGTGGGGAGCGGCGGGACCCACCCAGCCGCTAGGGGAATGGCGCAGAGGCAAAGCCCGGGCAGGTACCGCGGGGAAACCCCCGCGGAGGGCGGTGCTCAAGGAGGGGCGGGGGGAGCGGGGAGGAGG
>JAOXOE010030399.1:0-13136 GCA_028565055.1 Phoeniculus purpureus | reverse complement strand
ATCCTGCTGTTGCAGGCGGATTGGACTAGATGATCTTTTGAGGTCCCTTCCAATCTGTTATGATTCTATGATTCTATAAAACATGGAGCATCGTCTGCCATAGCACTCTTGTTAGTCCAAAGACACCAAACCTGCAAATCACAGGAAAAATAGTGTAGACTGGACAATGTAAAAATGGTTGAAAAGGAGTGTCTTGGTTTATACCTTCCCCTGATCACCAAACACCAGTAGTTTGTATAGATTCCAAGCTTTTACCTTAGAGTAAATAATGCATGGATTTTCTTGCTCGGGAAAGTTCTAGTCCTTCAGCTACTTCCAACCAGTTGATGACACTCATCTACTAATCACCCTTCTTCCAATGACTAGCTTCAGTCAAACATTTCTTACTTCAGCTGTATCTTCGGTGGCAGCTGGTGTACATACTTTGCTAATCATTAAGAAGTATTGTGATATCATATTTCTTGAACAAAATTTACAACAAACAATTGTTTGGAGCAAGCCGTCCACCACCAGGTAGCTGGTTTCATGACCTTGGGAAGCAGTTTAAAAAATTCAGCAGGAACTGTAGCTCAAAGCGATTCCACCTCCAAAAGACTGCCAACATTTCAGAAATGTTTTCACACAAAAGATCTTAAGAAATAGCTTGAAATTTGTTACTTGTTGTTCAGCAAGATTGTCAAACATAAAAGCACAGATGTCAAACTACTGCTTGAGGGAAAAGTTTTGATGTAGCCTCCTGAAGGGAAGACCTAATAGTGTCCATCAATTACTGAGCCAGAGATCCATGCTACACTTGCTAGTCAGTTCAGAGAAGGCAATATGAACTTTTTGAAAACGTATTTGATGTAAGAGAAGAACAGTACAAGTTTCTTTAAGATATACTTCTGTGTCACAGAAACATACAGCATAAGCTAAATCCATGGATGTAAATCCACTATCCAGAAAGAAGAATCCTCATTACCATCATATCTGATTACCTTCTGAGAGTTAAAAAATAATTGGAAAGTAATCCATAGGCTAAATATGAAAGGAGACATTTAATTTTAAACAGCTTCTTGCTATGGGAATATCTGCTCCAGCAGTTAACACAGCTAATAACAATACTGCAATATTGTTTTTATAGCATAAGAGACATCCCATGAAACTTGTCATCTGTCTTCATTCTAATCTTACAGGTCCCAAGACTACACGCTTCTGGGCTTTTTTGAAAAAATATATACATGCAGAATATTTTTTAAGCTTTAAGATGTAGAGGACTGTTTCTGAAAAGGGAGCTAAAACCCCCCTTTGGCTGCAGTGCTCAAATGCTGGTTTAGGCATTTTATATAGTAATAAGAAACAGCAACATAGAAATTAATCTCAACTCAGCTCAGTGACAAGCAGTGTGCTGCCGTAACAGCCTGCAACATGCTGATTCAAACGGCAAATGCCATTATAATTGTGCATTATCATGTCTTTTTGAAGAAATTGAATTCTGGAATAGGTGTGAAAGTTTAACAACGCACAAAGTCACATATACAGTAATATAGAACAGAGCATGAAGTCAAATCTCATGTACCTGTAATAGATATTGGAATGACAAGTAATTTTTAGGTCTAAATGGATTAGGAAATTACATCTCTGGAACAACAGTACCAAATCACAAAAACGATTGCTTCATTTTTCTCCTCTGGGTGTTACTTTTCGCCTGGATTTCTCACCATCATCACTTTTTAAGTAATGTATCAGAAGTACACAGATTCCAGACTTATTGTGTTCATGCCTTAACTAATTAAGTCCTCTAGCTGACTAAGCAGTACTAACGTCTAACGGTACTACAGTTTCAATCTGGATGCATTCTACAGTTTCCTTCGTGAACCCAGACAAAGGTTACCTCCTCCTCTGTTCTCTTACCTGTTAAATGAAGTTAGGTTTACTGTAAGCAGAAAAATACCTCAAATCCAAATCGTTACTGGTGAATATTTTTTAATATATACTAAGTCGCATAAGACAAAAAAGGTTGTCAGGCTTCTGAATCACAGCACAGAGGATACTATAATCAAAAACCAGTGAGAAGAAGCCTGGTAGGCTATTTCAAAATAAACAACTTCTAACACTGCTTTGTTATTCAAATTTTGCAATAAGAACCAATTATTTGTGTCATATGACAGTAGAATTCCTTCTGATTCAAGCAGATGAATGGATTTGCCTAAAGTGTTCAGGTTGTACCTCAGTATTGAGAAAAATATTAAGGCAAAATGAAGATATCAGTTTTACTTTTAGTAGACTGGCTCAGGCCAAAGAAAAAGAAAATTAATGAAAGCAACTAGTCATACTGAAAACACATCTTGGATGGAAAATGTGATCTACCTGCTTATCACCATACAGAAAATTTTAAAGCATTTTTATTCCCTTGAATATTTTCTGAGCTAACTAGAAGATAATGCAAAAAAAAAAAATCATAACTATGTTCATTCTGTGATTGGAGAAATAATACTAAATTTTTGTTATACCTCATCAAATTATGCAGGGGGAGAAAAAAATTTCCAGAGGCACCAGAGGGTGTAAACGAAGATTTCTGTCTGCAAGGAATTGGTGGGAAAGAGAGAAAATTATGAATTGTTGCAGTAGGATTGACTGTGTTCCCGCATATCGACACACAGTACTGAGATCTAAGATAAACAGCACGGACTGCTGACTCTGTCACAGCATGGGATACTGTCCAATAAGGGAAAATCAGAATACGAGCAAAGACCTCTGTACATGCAAGACACCAATAACCAAGAGCCTTCTCCCTGAATGAGCTACATCTCTCTGCTGAACTTCAGGTGTGACTATCAGCCAAGACACATGCAAAATTCAAGTGCAAGTATAGACATAGAAGTGCTGTTTGCAGTTCTGCACATGAAATTGGTTGTTTGCTATTATGCCACTGCTTTGAGAACTGTGACTATCTTTTTAATGCACAAATACAGTGTTTGAAGTTGCACAATACTATTTATAATGGAGTGAATTAAGATGCCAAACTGAATGCTCTATTCTTTTAGAGTGGTTGTACTGGGTATTATGCATCAGCCAGTGTATTCTATTAGATTTGATTAGGCATATGCTGCTAGACTTGTAATTATAAAACAGGTTAAATTATACATTTGTCTAGAAGTGTTGTTGGAGAAGGGACTGCACAACTACCTGCCAGGGTTTCATCAAAGACCTCGGTCAATAGTAGACTGTTTAAGCGTAATTCATTTGTTCCGCAGGCTGTGAAATTTACGTTCACAACTTACTTACCCAAAATGGAAGCACTTTTTTGTGAGTCTAAAAAAACAGAAAATAGATTACCTTTGACCAAATATCAGGTGAGAACTTACCGGTTTTCAATAGCTGGTTTTGTATAGTAGTTGTCTAGAAATTTGTCAAGAATTATGTCTAACTTGTTTCTTAATATAGAATTGGGAATTCTTGGGAAACACTGCAAACGGAGTAATGAATTTAATTACCTACGGCACACAGAAAACCTTAGATTAACCTTGATAGCATCATCTGTAGCTATACGAAGTACAATTTCTCAAGCATTTCATTCTCTTTTCTTTCTTCTCTGAGAACTGCAAGTCACTTGCACTGTTTATACAATCTCAGAATTCAAATTGCTGCTCTCCATTAGATGGAATCTTGGGATGAAATGAAAATAAGGACCATTTCACATGACAGTACAGCTGCATGCAGTTGCTGACCACCATGCTTTAATGTAATGGACATATAGCAATCAGCACTTAAAGGTCTTTCAGTTCTAGCTATTCTAGACAATTCTATAATCCTATTAAAAAGAAAACTACGTTTAACTAAATAAAGTTGCTTCAGGATAAAAATTTTAATCAAAACTGTAAAGTAAATGTGCTACAAATCTATTTCTAGAACAAAATCATTGGAGAAATACGATTGTTGTTTCTGCAACTCCCTCAAATGAAAATTGGTCTGTTTGACACATTTTCCATGAAATAAGTGTTTATAAGAGGTCTTCTGCTCCAAATACTTTGGGATAATTTCCAAGGGTTATACATTTTTAACATTTGTCATCAATCGAAAAAATGTACAGAATTTATCATGCTCCAAAATTCAATGAATATTCAACAGAAATTCATTCCACAACGTGTGGCAATTAACGGGTACGGACTCCACAGGGAAAACAGCGAAGACAGTTTATCGAACTATTCCATGCCCTTTTATACACTCTGTTATCAGTACGGATACATTTGGCTTCATGTTATTGGTTATAATCACATTACATAGATATTATTCCTTAAACTCATAGGTCACACAGCCTCTAGGAAAAGACGAGTAAAAGGAGTCTCTGAGTAAAGCAAGCCATGTATCAAACAATGCATTCCTTAGTCTGCAGCTTTTAGCGCTGTTATTTTGTTAGCAGACTTGCTCAAGGACAGAGTCTGCTTTCAACAAGATCCAGCACATACAGACTCCCTCCCGTAACAAAGAGTTAAATTTCACAATAAGTTTTGACTGCCTTATACAGGACCTCATTGAAAAGCTATCACCTGAATTATCTTTCTGTAAATTCAGAATTTTGCTTCTCTTTATTAAAATAAAAATGCAGCGACTGTAGAACAGTGGAAATTAGCATCGCCACACGTATTTTTTTCCTGTTCTCATTAGGCGAAAATTTCTTTCAATGAAAAGGGTTTTGTTCAATAAACACTTAAGAGTGAACCCCTGAAGACAGTTTCAAGAGCGTGTTTTAATATATTATCAAGTATGTGAGATGCATAGAGAACTCAGCCATTTAATTAATGGCCACATTAACTCAACATTTTTTTGCATTAAATCTGTAAATGAAAGATGATCAAGCTGGATTGTTATTTGAAGGAAATTCTATCAGAAAACCTTGGATGGTGGAAATGCTGTCCATTCATTAAGTCACACTTTTTTTCTATCTAATTGCATATCTGTCTTTCGAAGTTTCCTCTATGGTAACTCATTGGAAAATTGTTCTGTTTAGTGTTTTAGGAGCAGAAGTATCATCACTTTCATTGTAAACATTATCAGCTTCTACAGAATCTCTTGTTACTGGCACGGAGTAACTTGACGAATACAGACAAGAAAATTACTGTGTCAAACTAATAGGTGTTTATGGATAAGATATGAAAGCAAAGTCTGGTCTAATATGAAATCATTTTTTCATACCACAAGCACAGCAACACATAATATTTAAATAGGTATTTAAATTTTATGTGTGCTAGTGTTGAAGTTCACAGAGGCAGGTGCTGATAATGTACAAACTGACCTCTTCTAATCCCTATATATATATGGGCACAGCATTAGGCAAGATATTCATCACTAGATCTTATAAAACATGACTTTTAAAAGTACTTTATAAAAAAAAAGGTTTGTTTTTTAAATAAAGAAACATTTCTGTGCTATGCATTTTTGAAAGAAAAACAAACCTGAGATAGGGTTATTTGGTTAAATCACAGAAAATTTAAGCTGGCTGCTCTATTACTCCGATGAAAAGTCCAGCATGCACGTACTGCTTTGCTGGCAGGCTGGGAGACATGGGGAAGCACGTTTGGAGGACTGTGTCAGGCAGCTGGAAGGATGACCCCATAGGTGTTCTTCACAGGGTAAAAAAACCCTTCTAAAACCGCAGTTTTTTCATTAACTTTGAAATGGAGAAGCTTCTAAACCAAATGTACAGCTCTTAGCCAAAGGGCAAGTGGAACCAATATAGAAGGTGGGTCATAGGTGCATTTTATGCATAAATACTCAGGAACAAATTACAACTCTGTGCCTCTGCCAACAGATAAAGTACAGTAACAAACAAACACAAAGCCACTAACATGGGGAAAAAATAAGTTATCTTATGGTTAACTTCCATTCTACCCTGCTTGTATATTTGGTGGTCATCAACCCAGAGGAATTACATCACAAACATAAATTGGACGTACTTAAAAGTCATGTAGATAGTGGAGTTTTACAGACAGAATTTCATGGTGAGCTTGATAGAGTTGGGTTAATAGTTGAATTCCACGATCTTAAAAGGTCTTCCCCAACCATAACAATTCTATTACTTAACCAAAACTGTATTTTAGTAATGATTTAGTCCAGCTGTCAAAGACAAATTGCTTTGGTGCTTTGCCTGAAATTCTTTCATCCCTAATGATTGTAATTATAACTACAGTACCCAGAGTGTCTCTAAATACTGTTATGAAAACCTTTACTGCGAGTATGTAGCAATACTATATGCTTAAATTGTGGTTTTGCCTTTTCACATGTAGTGCG
Source organism: Phoeniculus purpureus (assembly GCA_028565055.1). NCBI lineage: Eukaryota > Metazoa > Chordata > Aves > Bucerotiformes > Phoeniculidae > Phoeniculus > Phoeniculus purpureus. Next base: position 6,866 of record JAOXOE010030399.1, on the reverse strand, counting down.
ATATCTGGACAATGTTTCTTCTTGCAGGTGCTTTACATTGCTTTGAGATTTTTTTGTTGTTGTTCTTTTCCCTTGGAACTAGGGCTTCCCTAAACTTTTGTCTCTCTTCTTTTATCCTTTTTAGGACAGTTTATAAGTCTGCTCCTTATTTTGATTTTGGGAAGCTGTATACATACCCCTGACTTGTGATGAAGGGTCTACACCCTTGTGTAAGGGTCTTCCTAGAGTCTTCCTAAAATGTAAGTTAGGAGACTCAGGTAGATGTCTTTAAAAAATCTTAGCTCAAACCCAAGGGAGCAGAACAATTCAGCAAATCACCACTCACAGGCATCCGACAGCTCCTGCTGGAGTCTTATATATATTTCAAAGTGGATGAATGGAATCAGTCATGTGCAGAAAAAGAGGAGTACTTTTCTGTTTTTGTAATAGAGAAAGAGGGCAACATGGGAATCTAGTCAGGAGTCTAGTTTTACATTAGAGCAGAACGTTAACTGTTGGGAAACTCCAAAGATAATTATTTTGCAATGCAACATAAAAGTAATAACATAACTACAGTGCATCACATGATATGTGCAAGGTTGTTCTTCCTGGAGGGTTGTGACATTTTGTGCATAATGATCGAAGTATATGTAAATATAAATATACATAAAGTATAAATATGTAAATAAATACATAAATATACATATGTGTAACTAAATATGAGAAGGAACTTCTTCACAGCGAGGGTGACAGCACTGGAACAGACTGCCCAGGGGAGTTGTGGAGTCTCTTTCTCTGGAGAAGTTTAAGAGCCGCGTGGATGTGCTGCTGTATGACTCAGTCAAGGTGATCCTGCTGTGGCTGAGGGATTGGACTAGATATTTTGAGGTCCCTTCCAATCCCTAATGATTCCACGATTCTACTCTATAGATCCATGTTATATATGTATACACATACAATTTGATAATAAAGGAAAAAACCAAAATAAATCCAAATGCACATTTAAGGGCCTAAAGCTGTTGTACCGTTAGGTAATTTTGTGTAATAAGTTTACTACTCGCAGAGGAAAACCAATCATTAAGATAAAGTTAGTTAATGAGCTAAACAAAGAATCATCAGTGGACTGCAGAAGCAATTCTGATACTACCCTCTGTTAATCAACAGACTAAATGACTGGGTTGAAGGGTTAATGGAGAATTATAGAAAATAAGGACAAAAAGACCATTTTGTTCATCTTAGATTTTAAGGAAGACTACAGAGATATGTACCAGGCTCACCCGCTTCAAACTGATCTCAGAGTGTTCGTAACACTGCATAGAACCGGAAAATTATACTGAAACACTCTCTATACTTACATTCTGGTGTCTGACCAGACAAGGGATTCCTCCTCAGACCTGGGAAATTTAATACTGGTTAAAAAGATGTTTCACCTTCAACTCCAACATATTTTTGAAATAAGAAATTGTCAACATACATGCAAATTTGAACATATACTTATGAACTTTTCTGTATCAAAATAGAGAATAAATTGTTAGTTATTTTTAATACTGCTTTCATAAGCTCCTTTTGCCTTGAAGGCACAGATCCAAGCCCACATCCTGATGAGAATGGCATTATGTAAAATTAACACTTGTCCCCCTGAGTTAGACAGACACTAATGCCTCGATTCAATGTAATCACCAGGATAGAAAAGTTGGTTTACATCTTTCTTGAAGTGATCCCTACATTATTCAAATTCATTTGAATTATTTTTTGCAAAGAATAAGTCAATTAAATGTTAAACAATAAAGTTATGTTTCAGTCCTTTCTAAATTCAGCTTAGTGGATAAAAGGAGGGGATAACCTAGAGCTCAAAAACCAAAGATAATTAAAAGGTAAACCATACCTGGAAAACTATACAGCAATAACTGAACTAGAGCAGCTGATGAAGTACCTCTGTCAGGGAAGGTAAGTACAATGCAGACAAGACTGTTCTTCTGATATGCAAACTTTTCATTTGACTAAACAAAAGAGATTAAAACAGAGAAGTTGATTAATTCAGTAGAAACCGAATAATGCTGGAAAAATTAATTTCATGACTTTTACAAATCTGAACTGGAAAAGAATAAAAACCAAAGACCTCTAAGGTACCTGAAAAAAAACTTCAGGAAAAAACCCCAAACAGTCCTAGGGTTTAGCAACATGAAAGAACAGCTTGCAGCAGGTGATACCAAAGTATTTCAATCACCCTGCAAGCATGAGCACCACTTAGACCAGCAGAGCTCAGTTTTCATCCATGCCAGAGACAGAAAGCAATTCTAAAGTACTGACAGCACTCTATTCACGCAAAAAAGGGCACATTGTTGTTACCTGCCAACATTCTAGCCTCTCTTCATAGAGCAGGAATTGTGGAACAGAATGTTGACTGAATATACGTAGTATTTATTTCAACTTGTAAATATTCAAGGTGGCATGTAACTACAGTATAACTAATGGCTTAGGAGTGTTGCTGCAGAACTTAACTGCAAATAGATCTCCCTTCCAAATCACACTTTGAGGGTGCTTTAAATAACTCCTTCAGCCATTGGGGCATGAAGTCTACTTCAGAACTCTAGATTTAGTAATGGGAACAGTAATGCTTCATATGTATTGAAATAAGTTGATAAATTCTTAGAAGAATTCATCTGCTGAAAGATAACTTTTGAACTGCTTCTCCAATTATTTATAATGTTATAAGTTTTCCTATATTTAATGTGTATAATAAACTCAATGTGCTTGAATAATCATAATTCTGGGCAAGTGGGCAAAGACTTCAGCCTTCCTGAACACTGGAAGAATGATGAAGGAAGTGGAACACCTCCCTTATGAGGAAAGGCTGAGAGAGTTGGGTCTCTTTAGCTTGGAGGAGAATGAGGGGTGACCTCATTAATGTTTATAAATATTTGAAGGGTGGGTGTCAGGAGGATGGAGCCAGGCTCTTCTCAGTGTCATCTGGTGATAGGACAAGGGGCAAGGGGTGTAAGGTGGAACATAAGAGGTTCCACGTAAATATGAGAAGGAACTTCTTCACAGTGAGGGTGACAGGGCACTGGAACAGGCTGCCCAGGGAGGTTGTGGAGTCTCCTTCTCTGGAGATGTTCCCATGTGACTTGGTCTAGGTGATCCTGCTCTGGCACAGGGGTTGGACTGAATGATCTTTTGAGGTCCTTTCCAATTCTTAATGTTCTGTGATTCTGTGATTCTGTGAAAACATACGGGATGAAGGTGGAAATTAATTCCCTTACTCTTTTTTCATATAAACAGATTACAAGCTCTGCTTCTTGAAGTCATGTACAACTAATTAACTCTACTTCAACAACATATGTTCCCCTTATTTTTCATGAAAGATGTGGGTAAAGCATTTATTTTATCATAACTTTTTAGGAAAAAAAAATGCAGTTATGTCAAATTTTACCTCTAAAGAGATCTTAGGAAGAAATTCCTTACGATGAGGGTGCTGAAGCACTGAACCAAGTTGCCCAGGGAGGCTGTGGATGCCCCCTTCCTGGAAGTGTTCAAGGACAGGTTGGATGGGGCCTTGGGAAACATGGGCTAGTGAGAAGTATCCCTGCCCATAGCAGGGAAGTTGGAACTTTATGACCTCTGTGATCCTTTCCAGCCTAAGCCATTCTGTGATTCTATAATTTTGAACGTTCACAAGAAACACAGGGCTTTAAGTCCTCTCAGACAAGGAGGAAACAGAATTCCCTCCTGTTTCCTGTGTATATGTTCCACCTGGTAAGCAATTACTAAAAAGGTCATCTTCTCCACCATTTTAAAATGAAAATTTAACACTGCTTAGGCTTTACAAGAATAGGTGTAGAAACATACCCTCTTGAAAAGATTGTGGATACTGACCTTGCTTGGCTGGATCTATTTTTACAAGCAACATAGAATTCCAAGGCTCAGGTTTTACCTTGGGCTTATTTATACACAGTTGCTGTAGATTAACCTGCAGACTCTGAAACCATTTATTATCCAGAGGCTTTTCATGGTTAGGGTAATAATTTATATTGACATATTTGTAAGACTCAAGGAGATGCATGATTTGAAAGGGGTCAACCCATTGAATCAATAGAAAAACCACAGCTATGTGTTGGTGCATAACTCTCCCTGAAATATCTGGGGTCATACTTTCATGAGCCTGCAGTCTTCAAATAAGAGAGCAGTGACTTAAATGCATCTCAGTATGTATGTCATTAGCCTAATGTAGCACATTTTCTTGTCATTTTTACCTTTATTTTCTCTCTTTCCAGTTCATTACAGCTTGTTTCCAGCTTGCCATCACTTCAGCTCTGATTGCGATGCTCTTTCTGCAAAGACAGCACTTCTATAATAAGTTCTGTTGGTTTCAACAGATTCCTTACTGAGAGCAGAATGTTCACTTGTAGCATTAGGACTATATTTTGCAGAGTTTTTATCTCTCCTATTATGCAGTATCTAAATTCAGTAAAAGGACAGTGTATTGTTCTGAGCTTCAGTTACTTGATAATATTGCAATGACTATAAACAAGATCATTAATTACAGATCGGTTTATAAAAAGCACAAACCAAATCTCAATTGACACAACCATTGAAATATTATATGAAAACGCATTGGTTCCTCTTCTGATGTTTTTTGACATTATAAATTTCTTATTTGGGTTTTAGATGAAATACACTGTTCCCTGTATTCTTCCCAAAGACAAATGTTAACTTAGGACGATGTTCATACATGTAGGCAGTTAAATTAATTTTCTGTTTATTTACAAAGGACTGTATTACTATTAAACAAGAAAAAATATCCATAGCCTACAACCAATACCACACAATAAAACTGATGGACACAAAACAGGACTAGGGATGTAACTGTTCCCCTGTGCTGGGCACCAGTGAGGGCTCCCCTTGAGAGCCAACAGAGGAGAAGATTAAGTCCCAATCCAGGCTGAAAATCCCTGAGATACTGCCTAATTTGTGAGCCAGCCAATAGTGCAGCACCCAAGATGAGTGCATGGGGTTTGAGAGCTCTTTCAGTAATACCAGATTCTGTCTTGTTCTGCAGCCCTTTTTGGTCAGTAGTGTGGCACAGAAAAAAAGGACACACTGATATATTTGGGAAAAAGACTGTGTCTTCTTGTCTAAGAAAACACACTTGTCTAAAAATTGTCTTCAGTGCTTTCACAACAGTATTGTTAATACATGTTTGGTGTAAGTCATAGTGACATGTTTAGTTATGTATGTGCTCTTCAGCACAAAAGAGCATACTTTTTCGCTTTTTAGTCTCATGTAAGATGCCTACCACATCACCTTGAGCACTCACATTAATTTCAAAGGAATATTTTAAAGACTTTTGATTTCTACTTTAATGGCCTTTAAAATTTTGTTACATTCGGATAGATACCGCGTACATTTATTTAACTCTATTTGCAATCCTCAAGAACATTTTGAAGTCACACACTACTCAGTTCTGGTTTGCATGTTGTGGCATGCATCTCATTGCTATCAATAAGAGAAGGGATTTTAGAAATGAGCAGAAATACTTGTCACCCAAGTCTCAGGTGAAAAAAAAATGCAGAAGCTCCTTTGGAGAGCACTTAGCTGTATTAATATTAGCACAGAATTTGATCAAAAAAGCCCTACTTATTGTTACTACTATGAGATTTACAATAACAATCAAAAAATAATGTATTTGTTGAATCCAGCCTCCTTCCTGCAGCTACAATACTTTAATTTATTTTTCTGTATTAATTTATTTCTCAAGAAATACTTGGTGCTCAAAGGCAACATGTAAGAAAAATGAAGAAATACTGTAGTTATGGTTAAGTTTCTGTTGCATTTCTTCCCAGTTGTTACTGTTTACAGACTCCTCACTGGTTAAAAGAAGGCAAAATGAACAGTAATTAGTGTCCTGAAATGTCTAGTTTTAGCTAAAAGATAAAGGAACTGGATAGCACAAAGAAATTTGCATCAATTTGGCTAGCATACCTGAAGATACTGTAGCTTTAGTTTTAGCACAATCTATAACAAACTTTCTATAATAAATATTTGTTAATAAACATACATCTCAGACATAATTCTATAGATAAATTTATTTTATGGCTTTCTTTAGTTATAAGTGCTACATGAGTAGAAGAGCCTAGATGTCGACAGAGCGTCTCACATAAACTGTTCTGTGTGCACTTAGTGCAACAGGGAATGAGAAGTTGTCCTGATGTATCAGACTGTTTAGCTGCTGTTCCATAACCAGAATTCCCAAAGCCCATAGGCAGAAAATTCTCTTTGTGAAACTTAAAAGCCTACAGATTTTCCCATGCTCTGTTTCAGTTACCCTATTTAATTGCTTTGGAACACTACCAAAAGCAGCCCAGAATCCATCCAGTATTTCATGAGGGCTCCATGCTCTTAGACACGTAGCCAAATTGATTTTAACAACAACGTCTACTTTCACATATTCTGATCTTTTAGAGTCTCCAAATTTATTATTCAATTTGACTTTGTTTGGCTCCCGTTCTTAAAAGGATCATAAATTTGCCATTAATCTTTGATTGTATGCCATTTGCTCTCAGGGTGACTTCCATTGCTTCAGTACATAGAATCATAGAATCATTAGGGATTGGTAGGGACCTCGAAAGATCATGTAGACCAATCCCCCTGCCACAGCAGTATCACCCAGACCAAGTCACACAGGAACACATCCATACTGTTTTCTGGAAGTTCTAAGCACCTGCAACACAGACTTTAAGATTAAAGTACCTTCCCCACTATAAGTCACTACAGAATCATACAATCAGTCAGGGTTGGAAGGGACCACAGGATCATCCAGTTCCAACCCCCCCCACCATAGGCAGGGACACCCCACCCTAGATCAGGCTGGCCAGAGCCTCATCCAG